>APFE031531758.1:183061-194738 GCA_000404065.3 Pinus taeda
ATAAATTTAAAAAAAAAAAACCACACACACACACACAAAATTAATAATGGTTTATATGTGAAAACCAAACTCTGGCACACTCTAACCCAGAATTCTTACTTGAAAATCAATCCTTTGGCTGGTAAGAATTCCTTGTTCTGTTTGTTTACTGTTTGGTTCATCGCTTCAATAATGACTTGAGGACAAGTCAAAGCTTTAGTGGGGGAGAAGTATCAACATTTTGTTTTCCTTATCTCATCTCCTCGTTTGTAAATCTTCAAAGAATTTGTTTCAGCACTTCAATATTCCAATAAAGGAGTTGTTTTTGTTTTTTGTTCTAATCAGAGGGGCCTATTCAAGCAATATGCAGTGGGACCTGTTCAGAAGACTATGTTACCAATACCAACATTAGAGGGACCTGTTAAAGACTGCATTCAAGATACATCAAGCTACTTCAACAGAGTTTTCAAAGGTTGCTTATCCTCAAGGCTACATCAACACCGAGGATCAAGGAAGCTGCACAAACATAGTTCTTCAGATTTCAAGGAAGTTGCACAAACATAGTTCTTCAAATTTCAAAGAAGCCGCACAAACATAATTCTTCATATTTCAGAGGGACCTATTATGGACAGTGAAGATTAGTCATATTTAGACAATGAAGATCAGTCCTACCTGTGCATGCCAACTCAACTTTTGGTCAACCAACAAGTGTAATGTATTGTTGTAATTTTTATTTTTAACATTTAAAATTCTTGAATTATTTTAGTGTTAAATATGATGATTATGATTGCCTGTTATCAATTTCAAAAACCCCTATACCCATCACCCTTGTAACATTCCTAACTACTCAACTCTGCTATCATTTCCCATCACACTACGATTTTTAAATCTTTTCCTACACCACCCTTCAAACCTTGTCATTAACTCCTCATTCTTGAATCGGCCATCAAACCTTATCATCGATCCATCATCTTCCCAATCAGCCAAGTACCAACAAGTAATGGACAAGTGGTGAATCATTGGAAATACAAGTGTTCAATGATTTCATTCATTTTTGAATCGGCCAAGTTATAAAACAATTGTTTGACCCAAGTCGACTCATGCAACATATATCCGTTATCATCACTCCAACACTCCTTATATGTATCTAGCGTTCTCATGATTGTACCTATGCAAACTAGTACAGCTCCTCTGTCTTTATGATGTGAAGGTGCCTCCAACTCTGCATTATCATTATAGTAATTTGGGAAAGGTCGGTTGTTAAGTTTCACTCCATAAAACTCTCAGTTCGTAAAGGGAATTACCATATTAGTGATTCAAACTCTGAGTTTTCAAAGAAGGCTAAGACAGCAGGCGCTACAAAGGGAGAGCATAGCAAATAGGCTCACCACGAGTTTCTACCTCCGCCCATAATCCGAGGACATTAATCTGGTCACTGCCCAAGAAATTGAAGAAGGAGACCCCGAGAACCGACGACGCTACCAGGTCGGTTAAGTGGAGCGCAGAACAGAGGTAACAAATCGAGAGACCCTTATTGAATTTTTGAAGCATAAACTAAAAGGGTTAGAACAAGAATTTCTTTTTCAAAATGACCAATAGAGCAGAGCCTGAAACATTTTATAGTTCACAATATCATGATGACTGTATTACGATTTTAAGGGAAAAGCAATGGTTATCTTTTCTAGAGAAGTTTAATGGGAACAATGAAGAAGTGGCCAAGCAGTTTTCATTCACATTTAATGGAGAGAAAGCATTAATAGGAAACTTCTCTTTTAGAATTTCAGAGGATACCATAGCACAAACATTGGGAATCAGTGCAGAAGGGGAAAAATATTTCAAAACAAAACAATTTAAGGAAAAATCATGGACTCAGTTTATGTCTAGGTCAAGGGTTTCCTCTGTCAACTGGAAAAAGGGTGTCCCTAGAAGCTAGCTAATGCACCCATGGGATGAAATGGTATACATTATTCATAAATTTGTTACATGTGAAGGTCGTTACAGCATAATATATCTATATCACATCAAACTCTTGTTGCACTTAAAAGGGAAATGCACCATCAGTCTGCCCTATTTCCTCTTACAGATTTTGACTAAAATGTCAAAAACTATTCAAAAACAAAAGGGTAATGAAGACAAAAGTTTGTATCATTTTGGGTTGATTAAAATTCTAATTGAATTTGAGTTGCAGAGGAGGGGAAAAACATGGAAAGAATTCTTGATTGTTGATCAAATTAAAGATGGAGAAGATGAACAGGAACAGCAAGAGCACACAGAGTTTATGATTGATATTGATGAGGAAATCCCTGAGCGCAAGTCAATCAATGTTCCTCCACATAGCAGTAGTGTAAGGACAAGAAGGATGAGGCAAGAAGTTGCCCAGAAAATTGATCAAGACAAAATCTTCACTACATATACGAGAAGATCAAGGAGAATACAAAAGAACCAAACACAAGATGATCAACCAAAGTCAAATGCAAATGCACTAATGGAAATTGAGAGCAGTGCTCATTCACAGCCAGGACCGGAAGCAGAAATGGAAGTCGAGAGTAACAAGGAACAAGGGAAAGAGCCAGCACCTGCAAGCAAGAAACAAAGAAGGTTAGAGAAACAGATTGAAAAGCTAAAAGAGGAATTGATGGAGGAAAACATGCTAGAGAAGGTCATCAAGAAGGAGAATGAAATGTTGAGAGCTTAGAGTAAGAAGACTCAACAGAAAAATGAGAAACTGAAGGAGAAAATCAAAGAACTTAAGACCGAACAAACTGACATTTGCAAATGGGCAACCAAATGGTATACTCAAAAGAAAGCTCTCAAAGAAAAATACAAGAATATGAAACATGAGCTCCACATTCAGAAGAATGCCCAAGCTCAGAAGAATATAGATGCATTGCTACAAGCGGTGGAGGCACAAGCAGGAACAGAATATAAAGGGAGCACATCAGGATTAGCATGAGGACATGCTAAATCATTGAGCTTGGGGGAGATGTTGGTACCATTTCATTGCCATCCTTTTCTAGAAATCCATAATTTGTCTATCATTTTCTCCCATAAACCCCTCATAGTCCATTGAAATTGATTAATCAAAGAATTATAGTTGTTATTTTACATTAAATTTAATTTGTGAATTTTTATGTTAAAAATTAGAAATTTTCAACAAAATTACAAGATGTCATGACTTCCTGTAAATGGTTTATGATGTGACACGTGGCATGGCAGGAAAATCAAAACAAAAGGATAGGAACATGATCTAGGATGTACATACATGGTGAAAGATCTATTCAACAGCAAATCTAAAGCTCCTGGATACATGGTCAATGCTGGTCAAACCCAGCCTTTTTGGTCACAAAAGCAACAAAAAGCCAGAGTTACATAAACTGATTTCGTTTTTCTTTGGAAATCAGTTAAGATTAGAAAAGACAAAAATCACCTTTTTGTAAAAGCAGAAACATCTGCATGATAATGTATGTACATTCGATTATAGACTAGAAGGGAAAGTTAGTGAACGAAGTATAGGAGACAAGCAGATTAAAAAGACTGCGCATTGTTTCCAGAACGTTGTTGTTCTTGTGTATTGTTTCCAGAACATTGCTCTTGCATGTGATTTGATTTCTATAACTTAATTACAGGCATCGTTTTACCATTACAATGCTTATGCGTTAACGTTTTCATCACTTGAAGTTTCCTAAGTGTGCCATTGAAGCGTGGACGGGCCCTACGTGGATATTGGTATACTTTTATTTTCATTTCCATAGCGTTTTCGAATCTGAATAGTGTTGAATAGTGTTTGATGTTATTTTCTTGCCTGTGATTTTATTGATTCCATTAGATGTTCTTGCAAGTATGATTCATGGTAGTAGTTTGAGAATTCAATTGCTAGATTATTGAACAAGATCTTGTAAAAGATTTGATCGACCATTGGATTTCGAAGTATCTCTGTGGACTCTGTTTTCATGCATTTAAATTTTAATGTGCTTAAAACAGTTTTTGGTTTTCATGAATGCTTAGTGTGTTAGCTGGAAAGAGCTTTTGTGAATGATGTCCTTGTAAGAGATTTGAAAACTCAGACTAGTAACACGTTGTTTCTTTAGAACAGTTAATTAAATTAGATGATCTGAGTGTTAAGTGTGAAAGGAAACATATTTCAATCTCCTGTAAAGGAGTGTTGTAGCCTGTCACAGTAGACACTTAGTTAGGTAGATGATATCCTTTTAGGTCTATAGACTTTAGACACGTGCCTCTAGGTTTACCTACCTTGGTTGACATTAAATTTAGTCTAATCTAGCACCCTAGATTAATCACTACACTCATTTTTCTCAGAATTCTGTAAGGAACCTGATGGCACAGTAGGAATTTTGATCTGAGCAACAGATTTTCAAAGGACCTGAAGGACAGAATCTTTGAGGAATCTAAAAGATTCCTTGAGCCCCAGATTCGCACTTTCTTAGAATTTGGAAATTTGTATGTGGATTTTGCACTATTCGACGCCACAAATCTGATGGTGTGTTTATATTTTTCATTTAATAATTCTATTTTTCAGCCAATTTTCTAAGTGGAATGCATGTGTCAGCATTCATGTGCAAGCAGCCATTTTCATGTGATTCCATGCCGTGAGATCGATGGTCCTCGCAGCTTCAATAGTTTGACATTTGCTTCTTCAAATGGCCCCTTGGATGTGAGGTATATGCAGTGTGTTCATGTACTTCTATCTGCCATGCATTGTGCTGCATAGATCCCTATTTGATGTTTGATGTGGGATCCTGTTTCTTACTCGTTTTTCATGATTCCTTCTTGATTTGATGCAGAAACATCTTTGTGATGTACTTGTTGTCATGATTCGTCATGTTGTGTTTTGATATCCCTTTGTTGTATGTTGATGGGATACTCATGTTTTCGTCATGTAGGTTTGCATTGAGATCCCTTTTATGCCATGTTGGCAGGATGCTCATCATGCATGAATTTGTGTCATATTGATAGAAGTCTTTTTGACTAAGAGTTGATGTAGTGGAACATCTCTTGGCGCCACTCCTGTGTGAGGGAATTTTCCTTGTATGATAGCGACATCACCTCTTATGTACATCATCACTATTAACAACACTTAATGCATCGGCCTACACCATCTTGACACCGAGGCCCAAAGACATAGTCCCTCCTGGACGAACTCCATTATCAATAGCTTATGTTTTCATGTGTTAATGAATGTCATGTTCCTCTTCTTTACAGCATGCAGATGTATTCATTTATGTTATTTTAAAAATGCAACTTAACACATCACGAAAGTAAAAGGTCTTGGAAGGGTCCTTTGTCACACCCAGCCCTGGATCAATAAATGACCAAAAATGTAATTGTAAACGCAGATAGCTAGCAATGCAATATTTTTCAAAATTAAATGTTCCTAATGATAGGAGGGAAATCCACTGAAGAGAAGGATAACCCCATTACTGGTTGAATACTCCTTCAAATAACCAGCGCTCCATCAACTTCCAGTAAGAGAAGGTTCCACTACGATGTCACCATACTTTTAATGGGATTCTATCCAACGCATATAGCAGGACACACATGAACCATGCATGTAAAGCTATCCAACAAGTGCTCACAGTGTTATAACAAAGAGTAAATTATTTAATATTTAAAGCACTATTTCATATATTCAATGCATTATTGCATAAATTATTCAACAAGGCACTAGAAATAAACCAATGAACCAATATTCCAAGGTCAATTTCCATACAACTTGCCACCTCAAATAAATATGCCCGGATAAATTGCCATAGCATAAAGTAGAATAATGCACCATATACGATTGCAACAGTTATAGTCAGCACCATGTTGTATGGTGGAACACAAGGCTTCTCCTTCACTACAATGACCCACGCAATGTGGGATCCTTCATGGAGAGATAATGTCAATGAAGGCGCATGGATGCTTTGAAAAGGATGTAATGACCTATTGAATCCTCATTTGTTCTGTTACTCAACTTCTTGCACTCTTGTTCTCTTCTTTGTTACTGAGCTATGTAAAATTGGGACAAAGACCAATATAATATAACAATTAAAGTTTCTCAACACCATAAAAACTTTAATGGACAAAAGACAATCCACTCAAACCATCAAACCATATTTTCTTTCACATGTTCACATAGTTTCAAGCCTATTACTACTACATCCACATTGTATTCTTAGTATTCATTACCTTTGAGCAATGGAAACCCACTCAAACTAGTTCACAAACTATATTACCAAAGGGACACATTATCAAGGTACTGTGTAGCTATGATTTACTAAACTCAAAGAAACAGGGATGCAACAGAGCACACTTCTAGCAGTACCATAACAATAATTGCATATGCAATCACTTATTTCGACGTCTAGGTCGTGAGCATGTAATAGAGAAACACCATAATTTATTATTGATTCATCAATGTAACATGCATCTGGTTACACAATGTGTTTATTCAATTCATCAAAGAATAAAGGAGGAAGTGTTGTCATTATATAACTACCAGTCGTAGCAATCTTTAAAACGAGTCATATTGGGAGCCATAATTCCATTTGTTGGCAATCCATCAGCCATATCAATATATATGTACTCATATAGATGAAGTTGATGACAGTTTATCTACCAAGCCCTTGACACACCTTTTCAAGAGGCTCGGGAAAAGACCGGTGAAAAACTCGATGTTGTTGGATTGAGCTTTGTAGCTATGATGCTCGACTTATCATTTCATGGCTTTACTTGTTATTGTCCTCTTCCAAAAATAGTGATGGATCTTCTTATTCCACATATGAAAGCGGTGAACCTCCTTTTATATCCTCCCTTTTAATAATATAAAATAGAATGTTGGGGTCCCGCCAAAAAGTCGGGGGTCAACTCTAACTTGAAGGTCGGGCCTTTGCTACCTCCATCAAAGTTTTTTAAGCTATGCACTCGACTTTGTTCATGTCGGTTGATTGACTGGTTTCATCAAAGAACGGGGTCAGGATTTGTAGGAAAAGACCATGTATTATAAAGGAGGTTATAATAGGGGAATGTTGTATAGCTATGGTTGGGAGGTGGAGTACATATATGACATATATTATAATAATAAAATGGAGGTGTTATAATATGAGTATGGAGGAGGTATTAACTAGGAGTCAGGACAATGCATTATATAAAGTGGAGACATTATATGTATTATAACCGGAACTTGGTCAGAGAAACAATTATGGAGGAGAGCACCACACAACACATCCCTTCAAACACAGTCATGATAGCAGTATAATGCCGCAACACAGGGGGTGTATGAATCAAACACGAGATTTGCCAAACACAGTCACATCAACAATGTGTAATTTTTGCTCGTAGGAGGAATGATATTACCTTATTTTGATCTTTTGACAGTCAATATTGAGCACACCAATGTTCAATCCTCCACAAATTTCAAACTATTCCACTCTCACCACTTGGTCTCCATGCTCACCGCAGCACTGTTGCACAGAGAATAATGGCAAAAGAAATGGCATTCAATACACAGTACAAGGAGCATTATATGAAGTGTTAACTGGGCAAGCTATTTTTTCTATTTCAAGACTGTAAACAACGCAAAGAGCAGACAAGGAAGTAGTCGACAAAGGGATAGTTCTGCACAAAGGTAGAGAACCGCCCAAAATCACTATACCACAAAACTAGTGATTCAAATTTGAGCAGGGTAGGAAGAAACACGCTCTGATATCATGTTAAAGACAACCATGGTGAAGACAAGAATCTAAATTATCAACATTGAATGCATTACTATTCACAGTGATATACATTTTATAATACATTGGAGTGATCATTGGATTCTATATTCCAAGGTCTCTTGGACTCCCTTTGATTGTTTATCAACCACACCATAACCCTTAGAGGATTAGGTGTCCAACACAAATGATAGTACCTCCTTGGTATATATAGGATTCTAAGGGGTCACCATATAATCAAACCCTAAATAACAATAATAATGTAAGGGCACAACAATAACAATAGTGGGCTTCTATGGGGCACAACAATAAAAACATGGAGGATACATGGGAAAAACAATAACATTAGGGTGTTACACTAACAATAAAATTAAGGTCAATACACTAGTATTATAGGGACCTAACATGCCCCTCTCCTTCAAAAAATTGTTGTCCTCAACACTTGAGTAGTTATGGATGCTTCTATATAAAATTATCATCCTCCCATGTGTAATCTTCAGCTAGTAAGTTCTTCCACTTAATGAGATACCCTAAAGTTAATCAATTCCATATTTTTTGAGTTCTTGTTTCTGTGACTGCTTCAGGCTCAAATATGTTTTTTCCTTCTTTGTCAAGTTCTGGAAACAGTGTTTTAACTAGGAGCTTGTCAAAAATAACCTTCTTTAAGCATGAAACATGGAAAACTAGGTGTACTCAAGAAGATGCAGGTAGCTCCAATTTGTATATCATAGTACCAATATTTTGCAACACCTTATAAGGACCATAGCGTTTTGGTGATAATTTATTATCCTTCTTAGTTTGCTTAAGGGACATTTGTTTGTATGATTGTAGCCGTAAAAATACCCAGTCATCTACATCAAAACTTCTTTCACTGTGATGTTGGTCTACGTGTTGTTTCATTCGATTCTTCGCCAGAGTTAGGTTATCCTTTAAGAGTTGGAGGACTTGTTGTTGATGCTCGATGTGATCTTCCACTGCTTAAACCTTAGAATTTTCTCTTAAATATGATGTGATTGATGGTAGATAATATCCATAAAGTTCCATAAATGGGGTCATTTTTGCTACAATATAATAGGAAGTGTTATACCACCATTCAGCTAGAGGTAACCATTTGACCCATTATGTTTGTTTATGAGCTACAAAGAAATGAAGATATCCTTCCAAATATTTGTCCACTATCTCAGTTTTCCCATCAGATTGAGGATGATAAGATGAGTTATGAGCTAATTGAGTACCAAGACAAGAAAATAATTTCGTCCAAAAATTTCTAGTGAAAATGGGATCTCTGTCACTTGCAATAATCATTGGGTTTCCATGTATATTTTTAATTGTTTCCATAAATGCAGTAGCAACTATATTGGCTTTAAAAGGATAAGATAATGCACAAAATTGTGCATACTTGGTAATTCTATCAACTACCATTATGACACTCTTTCCTTCAGACTTGGGTAAACATGTGATAAAATCCATTAAGACCTCCCAACATTGACTTGGAATAGAAAAAGGATGTAAAAGTCCCAGGGTATTAATTGTCTCAACTTTATTTTGTTGGAAAACCAAACATTCTACAACAAAATTCTGAATATCATATTTAAGGTCATCCCAAAAAATTCCTTCTTGACATTGTGGTAAGTTTTTAAAAATATCGAGTTCCTTCCTAAGGGGGAGGTGTACAATTCCAAAATAATATTTTTCTTGAGTTGGGAAATCTTAAAAATATATAAGCAATATTGTACCATAATTAATCAATTTTCCAGCGAAATGTATCTAATGTACTGGGATCTTGCTGCAAATTTTGAATGAGTGTCCACACCTCTTTGTCATTATTCCATTCATCACTTGCTTCAATTATCCAATCATGTTGGATAATAGAAATGGCACAAAGCTATGCTTCCACATCCTCATCCTTTCTTGAGAGTGCATTTGCAATAACATTTTGCTTCCCCTTTTTTGTATATGATTTCAAAGTCATAAACCAACATCTCTGTGACCCGTTTTTTCTATGCTTTTGAAGATATTCTTTCTTCCAAAAAGTATTTAAGACTATCATGACTTGTTTTTACCTTGAAGTGTCTTCCCATTAGGTAAGGTCTCCATTGCTTTAGTGCATGTAGTATTGCCAGCATTTCCTTCTCATAATTAGGTTTGTGTAAATATTTCCCTTGAAGAAATGGATCTTTCTTCTTGCATTAAAACAACACCAATTCCATTTCCTGAGGACTTACATTCCACAATAAAGGTTTTTGTGATGTCAAGTTTAGCTAATACGGTGCTTGGCACATTGCCTCTTTAAGATGTTCAAACGCCTTAGTTTCTTATGGAGTCCAAGAAAATGTATCTTTCTTCAGTAATGTTGGTATAGGTGTTTCTATTATCCCATAATTCTTAAAAAAAAATCGATAATACCCTGTCAACCCAAGAAATCCTCAAAGATGCCTTATGGTTGTGGTAATTTTCCATTCCTTAATGGCTTTAATTTTTTTAGGGTATACTTTAACACCCTCATGAGATACAATATTACCCAAATATTCCACCTCTTGTACTTAAAAGAAACATTTTGAGGTTTTTGCATATAATTATTTCTCCTCCAATAGTTTGAGCACCCTGTCAACTTTATGAACATCATATCCTTCCAAGACTTGCTATAGATTAGTATATCATCAAAAAATAGTAACACAAATTTTCTAAGGAAGGGTTTGCAATGGAATTCATCTAACCTTGAAAAGTAGAAAGTGCATTAGTAAGGCCAAAATGCATGATGAAGTATTCATAATGAACCTCATGAGTTTTGAATGTTGTTTTCATAATGTCTTCCGTCTTCATTCTAATTTTTTGATATCCTAAGCCAAGATCCTACTTGGTGAAGTAAATTTCTCCATGCAATTCATCCAACAATTCATCAATGATAGGAATGAGAAATTTATCTTTAATAGTGAGCTTATTGAGCTCCCTATATTTGGGACACATACGCCATGATCCATCCTTCTTATTCACCAATACTACTGGAGCCGAGAAAGAACATTGACAAGGTTGAATTATACCATCCTCTAGAATTTATGCAACCAGACGTTTAGTTTCACTCTTTTGGGCATAGGGATGTATATAAGGTATGATGTTTGGAGGAACACTTCCTGGAATCAAATGAATAACATGATCATAATCATGAATAGGTGGGAGGCCTTTGGGAGAAATAGATTATTTTGATGTTTGAACCTCTAGTGAGCATAATTGTGCAATTGCGCCCCGTTGTTATTTCTTCAAAATATTTTTCATGCCATTAGAGCTCATTATCTTTCCTAGTTTCCATGTGATACCCTTTAATTAAACTTACTTTCCTTCCCAAAAAAAATTCAAGAAAAGTTCTTGAAAATTAAAAGATATCGTCCCCAAAGATTGTAACCATTGGACTCCTAGTACAACATCAACACCACCCATTGGAATGGAAAGGATTGGAATATCCAATAAATATTCCCCCATGATTAGCTTGATATTATGGCACTTTCCAAAGAAATTTATAGTTCCTACATTTGCAACCATCACTTGAAACTCTAGTGTTGGATATAGGAAGCAATTCAATTCCTTGGATATCTTACAATGAATAAAATTATGAGTACTACTTGAATCAATCAGCATTATTAATTTTTTCTTCTTGATATATCCTTCTATATTGAGAGTTTGAGGAGTGGTAATTCCTACCAATGCATTTCAAGGTATGGTTGAATTCACTTTGTCTTTCTATGGGGTTGGTTCCTGGTGTATATCCTCCTATTTTTATGTTTCTTGTTCCTTTTCTTCCTCCTCTTCACAGTCGATATAGAATAATTTCTTCTCAACACACTTATGACCTTTAGCGTATTTTCTATCACAACTATTGTATAAATTTTGAATAATTTAACACATATTCAACAGAGATTATCCTAATCATGTACTATTGCGAAAAACATACACAATACATAAGCTCCTCTACGTTGATCATCAATATAGCA
>APFE031531758.1:210008-313443 GCA_000404065.3 Pinus taeda
TTGCAGTGGAACTCATCTTGGAACTTCATCAAGCTACTGATCTTCTAGCAGTGGAGTCACCTTCCAATTTGTTATTCGATGTGTGGAGTCGCCAAGGTAGTTTTGCAGCCTCAAAATGATGTCTGAGCTCCTGCTACCTTCAGAAGATCAACCTCTTGATTTTGGGAATGAATAGACTTCAGGCTCCCCGCAAATGCACCAAAATGTTATCTCAAAATCATACCCTGGAAGGCTGCAGACTAGGAAGACTTCAAGTAACTGTTTAAAACCTACTTTAGGCTAAGGCTTAGCCTCCTCAACCTGAGAGGGCTCTCTCAAAAGGGTTAATGATTTTAATTATAGATAAGATGGCTAACTCTTGTAAAACAACTGTGACAAATATGAATGGTGGAAACAGATTTAACAACTATCCATTGGGCTTATGGAGTCAACAACACCTCAGTATCACAATGAACTCAACCTTACATGGAAGTCAGGGCATTCAGCATTTAAACATTCAGAACATAAACTCATATGGGACCACACAGTTTATAAATGTATACAGGAAGTCAGAGCACATTCAGTGAATTCTGAGTGATTATACATCCATACCATTGTAAGAATTAAGAAAAGGACAACATCACATATTCTGAACATAAAAAATCCTTCATGAATCCTAAGAAGTAAAGTCAAATATGTATTACTGAAAATGAATCTTACATAAGCCAAATACAAGCTTTTTCATAAAATTTCCAACCCTGAGTATATTGATGCTTCAGCTATATATAGAGCTCTTTACATAACTTGGATTCCTCCTCAAGCATGAGGGGAATTTGAATTCATCCTACTATGACACCTATTGATACTTAAAACTAACTATTAAATGCAAATGACACCTAACTAGGAGTCCTAGAGACCTAATACAACTAGGAGTGTAACTCCTTATCATGATTACAACAACCTTATCTAAACATTTAAAGCATTATTTGACACCTAACACTCCATGAAGTCGAATTTGATGAAGCCTCCCACGTGGTCATCTAACTGCTGAAGACAAACCCTAGAAATTAGGGAACATGTTTCCCTGTTTTTAGGTTTAGGATCCCTGAAAATGGCATGTGGGACAGAACCTTTATCTCCTCAACCATGACACATTTTTCGAAACTGAAGGAGGTTTTTGTAGTCCAGGATGTCTAGAACCAAAACCTCTCTTGGTTTTTTAAAATACTTCTCCAGCTGTCCAGACTCGATCCTTGATGTTCCTAGAAACTAGGAGACTAACCATTGCTCTGTTCTGGCTGAAAAATGGGTCTTGGGACAGAGCTCATAACTTCTCCCAAAAACCGTATTTAGAAAAACTGAAGGAGGATTTTGTGAACCAATCCATGCTGAACAAAAAATTCTCTTGGTTTTTTGAAACACCATCCCTACCTCCCAGAATGTGCCTTTGAAAAACAGGTGTAAAACAGAGACATATGCCTGTGAAAAACTTGCACCTACAGCAGTTTCGTAGCGCAAGTTTAATCGTTCATTTCTCCCATCTCAGGATGTATTTGAGGAAACTGAAGGAGGTTTTTGTACTTCAGTATATTAGGGATGAAAACCTCTTTAACTTTTCAGAGATAGTTTTTAACGGCTCATAAATGCTTCTATAAATTGACTGGTAAAAACAAGGAGAGAAAGTTCCTCCTTTTTGCTTTTGATCTTCACAAGGATATTCAAAATCAATTATGCCTACTGTCCTTCTTTGATTACACAAAAATGTTTTGGAATATTTTTCTTTTCATGTGTATACCTTGCCCATGTACCTGTATGAAGACAAAAACCTTCTTCAACGTTGTTTGAAGTATGATGAAAAATACTAGCTGTGATCACTTTTATAACAAATGACTTATGGTTCATATGTGCTCTTTCTTTGCCCTTTCTGCCCTTGCTAGATGTTTGTGTTGTGTGAATGATCCTTATTCAGAAACTCCCTTTCAAAAATGTTTCCCTTTTGTTCCTCAAAACTGGTCAACTATATCAAAATATGCAGCTACAGCAGTTTCATAGTGTGCTACGAAACTGTTGTGCATTAGGCATTATCTTCAGCAGTTTCGTAGCGCGCGCTACGAAACTGTTGTGTAATCACCAAAACACAGTTTTAATGCCAATTCAACTCTCTTGATCTTTCCTTTGCTTGAAATGGCCCTTCCATCTACCATGAAGTTGTTCAAAACTTACATGCCTTGCTTGAGCCTTCAAAGAACTCTGATGTATGCTGACCCTGAGTTTGCCAAGTGCTTCTTATGCATGAAAGGAACTTGAGAATAACCAAGGTCAATTCTCCCTTACCTTACCCTTTTCCTTTGAAATCTTTTCAGTGATAACACAATCTATAGATGTAAATGATAGATCTAAGCATAGGGGTCTTATACTTATCCGAGATTCGCTATGCGACATTGTTTCCTTATCAATTTAGTTGTAGTCTCATCTATTAGGCCATAGATACATTGTTCATTCATATACAAGTAAAATCATGATGGGAGCCATACATAGCCACTATCATAATAGATATTCATCACCAACATAATAACAATAGAAATATCAAGGATAAATCAGCCATATAATCCACATCTAAACAAGTATAATATTCATGATATAACAAGGAGAAATAACCTCATATTAATGATGCAAAAGCCAACCCAGTATGGGACTACCACATTCCACCTGACTGTAACCATGGCTGACCCAAATCTCTCTTTAGTCAGTCACCCCTATGCCATATTTCAAGCATGAAAGTGGGATCTCATAAAACACATCAATCAAAACCATTCATGGCTTCCAGAGTCCAAACCACCTCAACCCATCAAATAGTGATTCCACCTCACGGTCATACATCACAAAAGTGTCATCAGATTTGTCTCTACCCAAGCCTTCCAGGACTCCATAGCATTTGTTCCACCCCGACTTCCAGGACTAGTAACTCAACCCACTATTGTTGTCAGGTTCCAGAGCATTTGTCCAGCCAAGGCTCCATGTCTAATAACTCAACCCACAACTATTGTCAGGCTCCATAGCATTTTTCCAATCAAGGCCCTATGACTAGCAACTCAACCCAAGTTGTTACAGGGCTTCCAGAGCGTTTGGCCAACCAAGGCTCCAAGACTAATAACTCAATCAAATTCATTACAGGGCTTCCAAAGTGTTTCTGCAACCAAGGCTCCAGGAACTAATAACTCAACCTAAGTGAAAGGAAACATGAGAACCAATCAGAAACACAAAGAAATGAACCCAAAACACCACGGATATCCAGGAAATGGAAAGGCTAGACAAATCCACTGTCAATCCAGGAAATCCTCCATGCCAATGACAGATCATAACCAAGAAACCACATGCATGTGCCATGCATACCAAAACTAGTGAGGAAAACATACATGCAACTTGATACCTACAATCAAAACCCTTTATAGTTGTTTATCCTAATGTGCTCTTGCACTTTCATGCACTTCCTTTGTTTTCTTGCTCCAAAACTCCAAGTATGCCACACTCTACAAGGGTGCTTCAAGAAAATTTTAAGTGTCCAAGAATGAGAGTGAGAGAGAGAGAATAAAGAGGGAGCTCCAAAATTGAACTGACCAAGCTTACCCACTGATCCCCAAAAGCCTTTTTATTAATGAGGCCTCTTTTTTCTTGATTTTCCATTATTTTCCTTCAATTTCCTCCTCGCATGCAACCTATGACCTTTCACCTTCCTTTTCTCCTAATTTCCCTTATTTTCATAAATAAATGTCAATTAATGCCTCTTTGCCTTTCCAAATCCTTCTCCATTGAGTTTTCCAATTTCCTTTATCCATAATAACCGAAATGAACACCCACTAGGATGTTTTTCCCACCATTCAGCTTGGAATACGTGTCCCATCATTGTGGTCTTATATATTTTTACATCGATTTTTAACCAAGGTTGTTACAAAACCCTCCCCCTTGGGGGAACACCATCCTTAGTGTTCAATGACACCTATAGCCAATAAGACTATTGAGAACAAAACATACTGCCCATGGAGCTTTATAACATAGCTCATTGTAGTATTTATAATGACCATCTGCTAAAACATGACAAACATACCATTTATTAGAGCTTTATAATACACCTCATTACAGTATTTACAATAATAACCACATATACAAACACACACATTTTCTTCACCCAACAAATAATCATATTGTTTATGGAGCTTTATAAATCTAGCTCAATAGATTATTTACAATAACACACACATATACATATATGCGCATCTTTTCAACCAGAAAATAAAAGGATATGACGCTCGCAACTGCAACAAGGGAATCCAAGGGCTACACCTCCACCCTCAAACTAATACTAGGATTCACCTCCTCCCTAGGAAATATGGAATCCACTGCCAAATTCAAACTGCATCCACTGTCCAGCACTACAATCCTGTGCCACTTGTCTTTTTAGTGAACAGTTATTCTCTCATTATTCTAGGGCACACTGCCAATGTGCATTTGATTCCATCTGGAAATGCTAATGACCAAAATCAATATATCCCCGGCCTTCCCTTCTCCGTGACATAGACCCTCAGGAAATCGATCACCCCCTTCCATGCAATTACACACCTTCCAAGTTCCGATGGCACCCCCATCCTGGAAGTCCATCCCTCAGCAAGGCTTCCTCGCATTAAAAGATACAAAAAAAAGGCATATCCCTATCTTAAAACCATCATATTATTCATAGCATTCTCATGGAAATCAATGGACACTATTGGGTACTAGTGTCCCAGAATGGCCCTGCTCCTGAAGTTCTTTACCAACATATTTCTACCTATTCTAATTTATTTTGTTGTTGTTGTTAATTCTTGTAGTCAGTTTCAACCACCCAACCGTGCATTTCATTCTTTCCCGGGCCAAGCGCATAATTTCCATTAGATTCAAAATAAATCCAAATAACTTCAAGTCATACCTCATTGATAGCTCGTCAATAAGGTACACTTGAATCCTATTTACTTCCTATCACAACAAGTCAAACTAGCATCTTTGACCAAATCATCATCATCATCATCATCATATATATATATATATATATATATATATATATATATATATATATCATGTCAAGTTAGATCAAACACAACCATCATAGATCAAAATCATAAATCACATGTAACCATCATAAACCAGAATCATAGATCACATGTAATCATCATAGACCAGAATCATAAACCTCATGCATAATAAAACTAAAATAAAATATTGATACTTCTCCTTTAATCAATCTTAATATTCTACCTTTGTCCTCATTTTGTATGCACATTAGATTGGTTGCCTCACTCAACAAACACCTAGTTCCTTCTCCTCAACCATGTGCACATACACTTAATGTGCATCACACACATAAAACCACACATGAAATACCACACCATGTAATACATGCACCTGCACCTAACATACCACACATACATGATACACCTACACCAAGTGTACAACACTACACAATACATACTACTACATCTGGTGTACACCACCACAGAATACATACACCTACACCCGATGTATAATGCAGCACAATACATGCGTCTACACCTGGTGTACACCACCACACAATACATACACCTACATTCAATGTACAACACAATACATACATCTATATTTGATGTACAATACCACACAATACATATAGGTACACAAAGTACAACATAACGAATACACGTGTCACAATACCATGACTACACAATGAACATACATAGTAATGCATGCCCGCAACACAACATGTACGACATGCACACAATACCACATATACACCAGTACCATATGTACAACATGTACACAGTGCCACCTGTACAAATCACCATCTGCACAACGTTTGCACAACATCACATGTACACGACACCACCTGCACAATGTGTACACAATGCCATATGTACATCATACCACCTGTACAACGTGTAACATAGCACCACATTCACAACCTGTACAATACACCACTTGTACACAACACCATATGCATGACATGTACATAGCACCACCCGCACACAACACCATATGTACAACATGTACTCAACACCACATGCACACAGCACCACATGCATAATCATGCACACAGCACCACATGCATAATCATGCACACAACACCATATGTACATAGTACCAAATGTACAAAATGCACACAACACCATATGTACATAGTACTAAGTGTACAATATGCACACAACACCATATGTATATAGCACTGCATAGACAACATGTACATAGCACCCTATGTACACAGCACTATATATCCAACATGCACAAAACCATATTTACACAACATTGCATATCCATCATGCGCACAGTACAATATGTACACAACATCGCATATCCAACATGTACATAGCACCATCTATACCCAGCACTACGTATGCAACATTCACACAACACTATCTGTACCACCCCGTAAATAACATTGCATAAAAAACATGTACACACATTATATATTCACAACACTGCATGTGCGCAACATCACAGATGCAACATGTACAACATACACACAACAGTAGTACCACGCATCCAAAACCACATTGTCTCTAACAAGGAATGTTTCTTTCAATGTCTCTTCGACATCCATGCTTATCCCAGCATCTTGCATACCACACTGCTTTCATTTCTATATTCAGGCTTCTGTGATCCATAATGAATTAAGAAAAGTCTTTCGGTATAAATCACATAAGAGAATTTTTTGGCTAACGCGTTTTGAACCAACAAGTGTGGTTCATCATCTAGTCCTGATGACGAACCACACTTGTTGGTTTGAAATGCGTCAGCCAAAAATTTCTCTTATGTGCTTTCATTTCACTGATATATCCCTGGGTATAGCTTGTCCATAACATAGACATAATAGAATCACATAATATCAACTCATAACCACATGATATTGACCACATATATTTGTTATGACTAATCTTTCCACTTGATTCCTCATGAACCAAGAACCTCTTTATGTCATTAACCTATATAAGCAATCATTCCTCCACAGGAATGATCCATGACAACCTTGCCAGATAGTGACATAGATACATACATACATACATATATATAGACATTGGCATAAAACAACCATGATCATGTTTGACAATGACATACATACACACATGTATACATACATAGACATAAGCACAATCATGATAACAAAATAATTATTAGATATCATAAGATTAAGATTAAGAGAACTCCCTTTAGATGCAACACATGCACAATGTAAGAGCCCTGGTGAAAATTCATGTAATACAAGTTAATAAAGGAAAAAACAATAACCATGGTTGATGGGACACTTATTCCAAGTTGAATGTTGGGAAACACATCTTAGGGGGTGTTCATTTGGTTTTTTATGGACAAGGAAATTGGCAAAGGCAATGGTTAAGGCTTTGGAAAGGAAAAATGACATTTTTGGCACATTTATTTATGAAAATAATGGAAAATGAAGAAAATAGAGGCCTCATTCATAAAAAGGCTTCTAAGGATCAGTTGGCAACCTTTTTCCAGTTCATTTTTGGAGCTCTCTCATTATTATCTCTCTCACTCTCACTCTTGGACACTTAGAGTTTTCTTGGAGCATTTTTAGCATTTGATCAAGAAAGACAAAGAAGGAAAGAGGAAGAAAATATCAAGTAGGGAAAGGTCGGATCAAGCAGCTACAACATGATTCATTATAGTTATCAATTTTCATGTGTATTTTTATTGGTAGATTGGGCATGCATGGTATCACATGTGGTTATTTTGCTATTGTGGCATGGGTTTTTCCAGGTGTAACAGTGTTTTCAACCTAGCCTTGCCATTTCTGAATAGCCATGGTGTGATGGGGTTCTCATGTTTTGGTTGAGCTGGATTTCCAAATGGATTCAAATATGAGTGGGATGGATCACTAAATGATAGAGCACATGGCCTAGTGGTCCCTGAACTGGACTATGGATGACGGTAAAGCCACTAGCCTAGTGACCCCTGAGCCAAACTGTGGGTTGCGGTAAATCCAAGATTGTGTTGCCTTAGTGGACCTATGAATCCTTACCAGTGAATGATAGGATATACGGTAAATCCAAGAGGTGGTTTTCTCTCTATTGGGCCTAGTCATCTAGGGTTTGGGATATGTTGTAAATCCTAGAGAGTGGATCTCGTTTTAGGGCCTAGTGATTCAGGTTTGGATTTCAGTAAAGCCTAAGAAACTAGGAGACTAGAAAAATCCTCACGGTGTAGGTGGAAAACCCTAGTGGAATCCATGCTTGTTTGGCCTAGTGATTGAGTGGAGATCACGGTAAATCCTGTTATGATGTGTTCATTGTGTTGGACTAGTGATCTAGAATGGATTACGGTAAAGCCTGGTTTCTATTGTTGAGGGTGAGGTTGTTTAGCCTCGGTATGCCCTTGTTGGTTCTTTTGGTTTGAGTCCCACATTCATGGTTGTAATATGGCACAGGGGTGAATGGATGAAGAGAGATTTGGCTCATCCATTCTATGGTCGGGTGGAATGTGGAAGTCCCATCCTGAGTTTGGTTTTTGCATCATTCATGAAAGGTTATTTCTCCTTGTATTTCTATGAGTATTTTGATGGATTATATGTGGTTTATATGGCTATAATTTCATAAGTATTTATGTTGTTATTATGTTGGTTATATGTGTGTTTTATGATAGCATCAATGTATGCCTCTCAACATGTTTTTACTTGTAAATGAATGGATAATGTATCTATGGTCTAATAGATGGTAATGCAACAAATGAAATGAGGGAAAAATGGTTCTTAGTGATTCTCATATAAGTACAAGATCCCTATGTTTAATTCTGTTGGTTACACTTGTAGATTACATGCTTGCGACATGTTTGACAAAATGCATGTCATGGCTAGTAGGGGTCTGATTAAGCTCTTGTTTAACTTATTTCTTTTGCATCATTGTTTCCCTATTCTTTTACTACTCCTAAGTTATCATTCCATTCTGGGCAGTGACTTGGGCTTTGGGCCTGAAAAAAGTGGCTCAAATCCCAAGGACGTTGGCACAAAACTGGCAAAATGAGTCATTGGACGTTGGCAGGAAAGCCTGTGAGAGCGACTATGGGTTTCTAGGCATTGTCATCCCTATAGCATGAGAGCAACTGAGTCTTAAGTTGGTAAAAACTTCAGTAGGACCCAAGGGCAAGTTGTCTAAAGTGTTGGATTAGTTCCTGAGAGTCATGAAGCTTATGTTGAATGTTTATGTGTTATGTTTATGTTTATTCCACTTCCTTAAGGTCACATAGGAGGTCAAATCCAATCATAGTGGCCTCTCATCACATGTTTACCCCAGTTGGCATGGTTACTTAGGTAGATGTGGGAGGAGGGTGTTACACGCAACATCGAGAACAATAGTTCCCAACATATCCATGGCATATGACGCCTCAAATCCATTCACCTTACCTTTCCTGATTACTTTTCTCATGGTTGTCCTATCATCGTCCATTTACACCAATGGACCCAACTAATCCAATTGGTTGTCATACTCTTTCCTTAAACTTTCATTATACGTGCACTAAGATTCATCCAGGCTTCACATCACCTGTTGGATTTCATTCAACTCTCCCCGAGCTCCACTAACTTTCCTCTTTTCCAATTTCCAATACCCTCAAACATAAAAGGCAAGGTCAAGAACCAAGCAAGATAAAACCAATAACAATATGAATCACAAACAAAGTGGTATGGCGATACACTAGACATAAACAAAACCACAAATCAAGCTCAACAAATCACAAAAGACCAAAATCACAAGACTAGAAACAAACACCATGACTCAATCCCCATGGTTCCTAAGGAAAATCCGAGCCTTCTTCAAGATTTCATGGAAACCTCTCTTTTCCATGCAATCCCCTGCATCATATTACCATAAACACATAACTGTCAAAGCATAAATAAATATAGCAGTGCATTGGTTACCTTACCTTGTTATGCCAAGCATGTTGCTTGCAACTAAACACATCCACACTATCTCTCAAGGGACTCCAATGCTATGGGCATGCCAACATCTAGAGAGATATGGACGCTCCCAAAATCCTACATGCCTGCAATTAGGGACTATTTCCAGTAGACCTTTGCCAGAGTCTGGGGAATTTAAGGCACTTTTCACGCCTAGAATTATGTCCACTACCCAGAACTTGTTGTAACTTTTGGAATCCATTAAACACATGATGACAAGACTAATAAACTAAAGAATAACTCTAGGACTAGATCTGACCATCCCCAATCGAGACTAAAATTTTGTCAAACACTTGGCAGCAATGCAATCTACAGGTGTAAATGACAAATATAAGAATATGGGTCTTATACTTATTTGCTATTCACTATGAGGCATTCTTTCCTTATCAATTTAGTTGCGGTCTCATCCATTAGGCCATAGATACATTTTTCATTCATATACAAGTAAAAACATGATGGGAGCCATACATAGCCACTATCATAATAAATATTCATAACCAGCATAATAACAACAAAAATACCAAGGAAAAATCAGCCATGTAATCCACATATAAACTTGTATAATACTCATGAGATAACAAGGAGAAATAAATTCATATTAATGATGAAAAATCCAACCTAGTATGGGACTACCACGTTCCACCCAATTGTAGACATGGATGAGACAAATATCTCCTCATCCAGTCATCCATGTGCCATATTCCAAGCATGAATGTGGGATCTCATAAAACATATCAATCAAAACCATCCAGGGCTTCCATAGGCCAAGTCACCTCAACCCATCAAACAATGATTCCATCTCATGGTCAAACATCACAAAACCATCATCAGATTGGTATCTACCCAAGCCTTCCAGGGCTCCAAAGCGTTTGTTCCAACCCAGCTTCCAAGACTCGTAACTCAACCCACGGTTGTTTTCAGGTTGCAGAGCATTTGTCCAACCAAGGCTCCAAGGCTAGTAACTCAACCCATAGTTGTTGTAGGGATCCAAAGCATTTTTCCAACCAAGTCTCTGGGACTAGTAACTCAACCCACCAAAGGCTCCAAAGAATTTGTCTAACCAAGGATCCATGACTAGTAACTCAACCCAAGATGTTACAGGTCTTCCATATTGTTTGTCCAACCAAGTCTCCAGGAATAATAACTCAACCCAAGCCATTACAGGGCTTCCAAAGCATTTGTCCAACTAGGGCTCCAAGAACTAATAACTCAATCCAAACTAAAGGAAACATGAGAACCAACAAGAAACACAAAGAAATGAACTCACAACACAATTGTTATCCAGGAAATGGCAAGGCTAAACAAAGCCACTATCAATCCAAGCAATCCTCCATGCCAATGATAGATCATAACCAAGAAACCACATGCATGTGCCATGCATGCTAAAACTAGTGAGGAAAACATACATGCAACTCGGTACCTTCAAAAAAAACTCGATGTAGTTGTTGATCCTGGTGTCCTCTTGCGCTTTCAATCTCTTCCTTCGCCTTCTTGCTCCAAAACTCCAAGTATGCCACACTCTCCAAGAGTGCTCTAAGAAAACTCTAAGTGTCCAAGAATGAGAGAAAGAGAGAGTATAGAGAGAGAGTTCCAAAACTGAACTAACCAAGCTTACCCATTGATCCTCAGAAGCCTTTTTATTAATGATGCTTCTATTTTCTTCTTTTTCCATTATTTTCCTTCAATTTCCTCCTCGCATGCAACCTATGACCTTTCACCTTCCTTTTCTCCTAATTTCCCATATTTTCATAAATAAATGCCAATTAATGCTTCTTTACCTTTCCAAAGCCTTTTCCATTTCCTTTGCCAATTTCTGTTAGCCATAATAACTTAAATGAACACCCACTAGGATGTTTTTCCCACCATTCAGCTTGGAATACGTGTCCCATCATAATGGTCTTATATATTTTTACATGGATTTTTAAACAGGGATATTACAGTCAAGCCTAGTCCTAGAGCCAATTTTTGGCTTGCAAGTATTCTTGTCATGTAAATTATGGATTCTAAAAGCTACAGGGGTTTCTAGGCAGTGACCTGGATTCTGGGCTTGAAAAGCGGCACGAATCTTGGAGTCACAGGCACAACACTGGGGGGAAAAGTCCCTAGAATTTCCCTTTCCCTTGTTGTAGGAGCTTCTAGAGCCTCCCTGACACACCCTTTTCCATATCAATGGAGCGTCCAAGAGTTTGATGCACTAAAACTTCAATTAGTCTTAGGTGTTGGTTACCTGAGTGGTTGGGATGGATCATGGGAGTTCTGTTGTTGATGTGGAAGGTCTCTGTGGTGTGTTTCCATCGATTCCACTTACTTAAGGTGACTTAGGAGGTTGAGTCTTGTCATAGTTTCCCCTCATCTCATGTTTACCCTGGGTAATCTGGTGAAAGTGGGTAGATATGAGGGAAGGCGTTGTTACAGCTTGGTCAAATTTAGGGACAGGATCTATATGTCGTATAGCAGTGAGCTCAAGAGGCTTATTTGATGGAATTTCATGCTAAGCCATATTCAGGAAACTCAAGATATCAGAAGACATTGACAACAATGAGGAAGTTTTATTATTGGATGAATCTGATGAGAGAAGTGGTAGAATTTGTGGCTAGGTGCTTGGATTGTCAACAAGTAAAAGTAGAGTGTAAGCATCCAGGTGGATTACTTCAGCCTATTATAATTCCATAGTGGAAGTGGGAGGTAATTTCCATGTATTTCATTACAGGTTTTCTGAGGACATCTAGATGACATGATTCTATCATGTTCGTGGTTGACTTGTTGACAAAGATAGTGCACTTCATTCTAGTAAAGTCTACATATTCAACTAATGATGTAGCACATGTCTTCATCAAAGATGTAATAAGATTGCATGGTGTTCTAAAGAAGATTGAATTAGGGGAATTTTGAGGTCTAAAATGGGCCTCCTAAGGAAATTATATAATAATAATGGAAATAATAAAATAAGATTAGATTACATCATCAAATTTTAGAGGAAAAAAAAAACAAACAAACAAACAAACAAAAAAACAAAAAACAAAAAACAAAAAAACTAGTTTTTCAACTCATATTTTCAACTTATCTCCCTATGGGTTTACTCACATTTCAAGGAGGAACACTTATTGGATGCAAAATTTGATTCCCCATCCAAGGCATACCCATGTTGCATACTTTCAATGGACCCTGCTACACGAAAAATGAGAAATACATGAAAAGCATGATTGCAATCACGTTTTCTCATGTATTTCTCATTTTTTGTGTAGCAAGGTCCATTGAAAATATGCAGCATGGGTACTTCTTGGATGAGGAATTAAATTTTGCATCCAATGAGTATTCTTGGTCGAAATTTAAGTAAAATGTTAGTGAGATAAGTTGAATCAAAAGTTGAAAAAGTAGTTTTATTATTTTTTATTCTTTTTACTTTTTCACCCCAAAAATGGTGAATCATCTCCCATGGTTGAAATCATCATCTTGAATCTTATTGATTCTTATCAATTTTATTTCGGTTATACATTTTTCTTAGAAGGCCCATTTTAGACCTCAAAATTTCTCTAAGGTGTCAGACAACACTGCCAAGTTCACTTATAGATTCTCGAAAAAGATATGTGTAGGTTTGGGTACAGAATTGGCCTTCAGCACAACTTATCAACCACAGACAGGTGGAAAGATAGAGAGGGACAAAAAGATATTGGACAATATTTTGAGGATGTATGTGATGCATCAGCAGTGGAAGTGGGAAGAGTATCTTCCACTGGTTGAGTTCGCTTACAAAAATGAATATCAAGAATCATTGAGGATGAGTTTGTTTGAGAAATTGTATGGGTTGAGTTGTAATACTCTCATCAGTTGGAGTGATCCAGTGAAAAAGGTGTTGATTGGACTGGATATGTTGGCAGAAATGGAATAGAAAACGCAGGTAATCAAGAAGAATCTAAAGGCAGCACAAGATAGACATAAAATTTATTCAGATCAGAATAGGTTTCTTAGGGAGTTTCAGGTTTGGGAACAAGTGTACTTGTGTATCAATCCCAAGAAGAGCTCTTTGAGGATTGGATCATGTGCCAATTTGTCACCTTAGTTTTTCAGACCGTTCAAGATCCTTGAAAATATTGGACTAGTATCCTATCAACTTGCATTGTGTCAAGTTGATAGGATACTATTCCATAATGTTTTCCATGTGTCATTGCTTAAGAAGTATGTTAAAGATGTTGATCGTGTGAATTATTGGTTTGTATTGCAGGTGGATCCAAAAGGATAATTCTAGCCAAAACCTCTGTGCATTTGAAAATAAAGATGCTCATGCTTTGGAACCGAGCAATCGAGTAGGTTAAACTGCAATGGAATCACTTTGGTCCCGATGAAGCTACCTGGGATATGGCAGATTGTACGTGATCTATGTATCCTTCTCTATTCGTTGGTTGAGAAAATGTTTTTTGCATATGTTTTAGTGTGATGTTTTGGTATATGTATATGTATATGGATGTAAATACCATCATGAGTTATGTTATAAATATTCAATAAGTGGAACGGGTGTCAGGTCATTATGGTTGTTGTTTTGTTATGTTTCTCATGTTGGTTTGCTTCTCAGCAAGATGATCATTGTAAATACCGCAACGAGCTAAGTTATAAAACTCCATGGGTAGTATGTTTTCTTTTTCAGTAATCTTGCTGGTTGTAGGCATCATTGACCACTAAGAACGGTGTTCCCCCAATTGGGAGTGTTCTGTAACAACCCTAGTCAAAAATCCATGTAATAAAGTTAATAAAGGAAAAATAAAACCTTTCTCAAGGGACATGTATTCCAAGCTGAATGTTGGGAAAAAAACATAGTGATGGGGATCACTTGTGATTAATTAATGGCTATGGAAATTAGAAAAGGAAATGGATAAGGATTTGGAAAGACAAAGTGGCATTAATTGGAATTTTATCTATGAAAATAATAGAAATTAGGAGAAAGGAAGGTGAAAGGTCATAGGTTGCATATGAGGAGGAAAATGAAGGAAAATAATGAAAAATTAAAGAAAATAGAGGCCGCATTAATAAAAAGGCGTATGAGGATTAGTTCATAGCTTTTTGTCAGTGTTAGGCCTTTTGTGCTCAATTTTGGAGCTCTCTCTCTATTCGCTCTCTCTCATACTCTTAGACACTTAGAGTTTTCTTGGAGCACTATTGGAGGAGTGTGGCATACTTTGGATTTGGAGCAAGAAGGAAAAGGAAAAGTAGGAAAGTGCAAGAGGACATCGGGATCAACAGCTACAATGGGTTTTTTCTTGTAAGTATCAAGGTCCATGTATGATTTCCTTGCTATTTTTTTCATGCATGGCATATGCATGTGGTTATTTGGTTATGATCTATCATTGGCATAGAGCATTGCCTAGATTGACAGTGGTTTTTCCTAGCCTTTCCATTTTCTAGATAGCCATGGAGTTGTGGGTTTTACTCTTTTTTTCGTTGGTTCTTATATTCCTTTGGTTGTGGGTTGAGTTAATAGTTCCTAGAGTCGTGGTTGGACAAACACTCTAGAATCCTTGTAACAAAATGGGTTGAGTTACTAGTCCTGGAGCCTTGGTTGGACAAACACTCTAGAACCCTTGGTGGGTTGAGTTACTAGTCCTAGAGCCTTGGTTGGAAAAATGCTCTGGAGCCTAGCAATAGTTGTGGGTTGAGTTACTAGTCCTAGAATACTTGGTTGGAACAAATGATGTAGAGCCCTAGACAGCTTGGGTATAGACCAATTTGGTGATGGTAAGTGATGACCGACCATGAGGTGGAATCACTGGTTGAGGTGGTTTGGCCTCTAGAAGGCTTAGTTTGGTTTTATTTGGATTGGTCCATGAGATCCCACATTCATGATTGGAATATGCCACAAGGGTGACTAGATGAAAGAGAGATTTGGTTTAGCCTAGTCTATAGTGGGGTGGTTCTTTGAAGTCCCATACCTGGTTTCATTTTCTTTATGTTAATAAGAGCTTATTTCCTCTAATATATGATGGGTAAATATACTTGCTTATATGTGGTTTTATGGTTGTTATATCCTTGTTATTTCCATTGCTTATATGTTGTTTATGAGCATGTTTGATGATATTGATGATGTATGGCTCTCATCATGTTTTGATTTGTAAATGAATGAATAATGAATATGTGACCTAATAGATAATAATGCAGCTAATGTGATAAGGCATCAATGCTTCTTAGTGATTCTCAGATAAGTATGAGACACATATTATCATATATGTTGTTATGACTTGTAGAATGCATATTTGTCATTTCTTTGATGAAATGCATGTCATGGCTAGTAGGGATCTAGTCAAGATTGTGTTCAAGTATTTGCATTAGTATCATTGTTTCAATGTTATTTATCATTTTTGAAGGTTTCATGGAGTTCTAGGAAGTGGCCTAAGCCCTAGCCCTGGAAAAGTGGCACATAATCTGGGGTCGCAAGCTCAAAACTAGCTGAAAAAGTCCCCATTTGTTGGTATGTCCTTGTTGTGGGAGTGACTAGAGGGTCCTAGTTGCATGCATTCCCATGTCATGGGAGAAAATGAGGCTCTAGGTTAGTGAAATTCTAATTTTTCTAAGGGGTTGATCACCTAAAAGGGTTGGTTGGCTCCTAAGGGTTCTGTAGCATGAGTAGAAGTTCAAATTGGTTGTGTTGTGTCGATTCCACTTCCTTAACTGTACATGGGGAGTTGAGTCACAACATAGTATCCTCTTGTCATATGTGTACGCTAGCATATTGGTTAACTTGGGTAAATGTGGGAGGAGGTGATTACATTGGATTTGATCTTAATCAAAATTAGAAACCCCTGTTTCACTGAGAAAATAAGCTAGTTGTTTATATTTGTTGCCAAAATAAGGAAATTCCATTTATTTTTAACCCACAACCTCTTATCAAAAAATTTCATCTGTAAGGAAAATATTTTCAACACATTACACAATCACTGCTAAAACATCTAGGTATATTATATGTAAAAAGAGAGCACTACTTAAACTATAGGTGCTACCATAAATCTGGGATTTAATCTATCTTTGACTGCCACATGTATTCAATTGTTTGGATGCATGGAATATCTTCGAATTCAAGTATTTTACCTTTAAAACTTGAAAACACTAACTTGATTTTTCCACCTATTGATTTGATGTCCAAGCCGAATTGATGAGGTGGCTCATAAACAATTGTCCATGAGTTTGGCGAATTCCTGAAAAATAGGTTGCAAAGAGCCATTCGAATATCCAAAACCATGATAGTTGTGAAAAAGTTGAGAGAGGTGTTTGTTAATGGGTCATTCCTGACAAACACCTTTTTTGGTTTTCAAAATTACGTTCCCATTTGTTCAAAAACCACGCTCGAAGTTATTGTCTTTTACAAGAAGAAACAGTCTAAAAATTAGAGTTTTGTCAAGTGAAAGAAAACATGCTTTGGCACTTTTTCCCTTTGACTGTTGAGGTTATGTCATTATGTTTGGGATAGTAACCTTGGTGAATAACATAATATAATGGATTAACCTTGCACAATATAACTTCCACTATCCATGAAAACTTGAGATTAAATGTGACAATCAATCAATCATACATAAAAAAGATTAATTACAACATTATTTTACCATGATGATTACCCTCCCGTGACGTAAATTCAAATGAATTCCAATGTAAAATCAAATGTCGCCATTTATATAGCCAATGCTTTCTTGTTTTGGTACCTAATCCTTTACTAACGTGTGATATGTTCGCACTTTGATCTTGACATAAAAATTTAAATTTTAAATCTACATTGATAGAGCAACTATTGGCCCCTTTAGTTTGTTGTTTTTATTTAATTTTCGCTAATAATCCAACTGTCAGCGCCTTTAGTCAATATTTTCAAATAAGCATTGAAAATACAACTATCAACGTACCCAAATCTTGAACGAAAAAAAAAATAAATAAAATAAATAAATAAAATAAATAAATAATAATTAAATAAATAAAAAAATAAAATAAAAAATAAAATAAAAAAAAATTGTTGAATCTTATACTCTAAAGATAAAATAAGATAACAGGTTGTAGATCCATATAAAGAGTTTGTGATGTGTAAGGATGCTTGCAAGAGAGGGCTTGGTGGAGTCCTGATGTAGTAGGGATAGGTGGTGTGCTATGAATCAAGGAAATTAAATGGACATGAACAGAATTATGTGACTCATGATCTTGAGTTTGTAGTTATTATTCATGCCTTGAAGATGTGGAGGCATTATCTTCTTGGCAGGAGGTTTATTTTAATTAGTGTTCATAGTGGACTAAGGTATTATTTTGATTATGGTATCTATCTAGTTTATCTAACATGGAGTATTTTCAGGTAGAAGAGGACTAGAGATGACAAGAAAAATGGCGGACTACAATTCACATGACTCTCCCTACAGATCGATTGATCAGCAAGGAGTTGATTATTCTCCTGATATAGCAAATAGATTAAGGAGTTTGAGCACAGAGATCAGAAATTGTAAGGGAGAGAATGGCAGGTTGGTTGATGCTCACGAAATACTTGCAAAGGGCTCAGGAAAAGAAGTGTAAGGTCAATGCATTGATCCTAAAAAAAAAATTAGATTTGCAGAGATAGGGATAGGTTAGGATTAGTCAAGAACAAGAAGAGAAGACTAATGGAGCATATGGTAGGAGGTCTCAATCAATATACAAATTGGTATCAGAGTGGGTTTTCGTTCTCTTTGGGTCTTATCTGATACTATATTGGTATCATAGCATGTTTCAAACACTTGGAATAAATGGGCTAGATGCATGTTGTTATGCATGCATTGTCAAGATTTTGATTATGATGCATGAGGTCATTGTATGTAGCTAGAATTGTTATGCATGATGTTGTATATTGATATGGTTATGTATATACATGTATCATGCTAACTTGGATTGATTTTGCAGATGAGATAGCCTCCCCTAAATTTCATTGAGGTGGAGCTAGAAGGAGAATTCGATCCGGGACCTCAGTACATATTGTAGCGGAAAAAACTCATGCTCTGGAACCGAGAAATCAAGCAAGTTAAGGTGCAATGGAAGCACTTTGGGCCCAATGAAGCTACATGGGAGATGGTTGATCAATTGTGGACTATGTATCCTTCATTATTCTTTGGTGGAGGCAAATGATTTTTTGGTATATGTACATATTTATGTATGGTTGTTTTTGTTAATACCACAATGAGTTGTGTTATCAAGCTCCAATAAGCGGTATGGTTGTCATGTTGTCATGTTTGTCATGATGATTTTTCTTTTGAGTAGGTTGTGCATTGTAACTACTGCATCCAACTAGGTTATAAACTCCATGGATAGTATGTTTTGGTTCAACGATTTGTTGGTTATAAGTGTCATAGAACACTAAGGACAGTTTTCCCCTAAAGGGGAGGGGTATACAACAGCCCTTAGTCAAAATTTCATGTAATAAAGTTAATAAAGGCAAAATAAGATCAAGTTCATGGGACACTTATTCCAAGTTCAATGTTGGGAAAAATGTCCTAGTGGGCATCAATTGTTTATTATGGTTAAGGAAATTGACAAAGGCATTGGAAGAGCGGTGATTATTGGCATTTATTTATGAAAAAAAGGAAAATAGGAGAAAAGGGATCTGAAAAGTCATAGGTTTGAATGAGGAGGAAATTGAAGGAAAACAGAGGGAAAATGAAGAAATTAGCACATCAATAATAAAAAGGCATCAAAGCACCAGTTTGGGGTCGTTTTTCAATTTGTATTTGGAGCTAGTTGAAGAGAGGATAAGAGCATTGAGAGGAGAAGCAAGCAAGGAAAATAAAAGAAAGGACAAGGAAATCAACGGACAAGAAAGGAAGCATTGGATCAAGTAGCTTTAGGAGGAGGACTTATAGGTAAGAGGTTGCATTATGATTTCCTAGTTGAAGTGTGAATGCATGGTTCATGAATTTGTGTATTTGGTTCATTTGTTGTCATTAGCATGGGTTTTTCCTGGTTGAAAGTAGTTCCATCCTTGCCTTTCCATTTCCATATAGCCATGGTGTGATGTGATTCATTTTTTGTTGATCTTTGGATTGTTGGAAGGTTTTGGATCCGAATGAGGTGGTCTCAGGAAAATCCCAAGGGTTGGGGGTGGAGATGGTTTTCTTTGGGAATCCCTCAACAGGTGGGTGGAGACAGGAAAATTCCTTAAGGGATGGTGAAGGAATTATGAGGTATCCAAGCTTGGTTTGGTTTTGTGATATCGGGATTGGTTTAGATGACATCATGGTAGCATGAGGGTGGAGGTGGTTTAACCTCTAGATTCCCTTGGTTTTTTATGTCTTGGTTTATTCCATGATATCCCACATTCATGCTTGGAATATGACAGGGGGATCACTGGCTGAAAGAAAGATTTGTTTTAGCCCAATCTATGGTTGGGTGGTACGTGGAAGTCATCATGGTTACTATGATGATTATTTGTTGGTTATAAGCATGGATTTGTTATATACTTTAGCTATGGCTAGTTCATGAACTAATACGTATTTTTTTAGTTGATGAATGCATGAGCTAACAAATGTTATTGAAGCTATTAAGAGAGGGCATTAAACCTTCTTGGTGAATATCAGATAAGTTGCAAGCCCCTATGTTCAGATATTCATTCATGACCTGTATATTTCATGTTCACAATATGTTTTACGAAATTAGTGTCATGGTTAGGCCTGGTTAGGTCAAGTTATTTACTAAGTTTTGTATGAATGGCTTTGTATTGATGTTATAGATCATTCTAGAAAGTCTCATTATGTTTTGGGCAGTGGTTGGGAGTTAGGCCCTGAAAAGGTGGTACTAATTCAACCAACGAGTTAGCTCAAGGTGGGAGGCCTCGAATATATAGTGCTCAAGAGGCGCAGAAAATTGGGGATGTTAGCCATAACATTCCTCATATTTATGCAGCTATGGAAAAAAAGCAGGTAGATCACCAAGCATCGATTATTGATATGGAAGGTAAGCTTTTTGATTGAGTTATTTCTATTTTGATTGGCCCTTGATCCATTATAGTTATGTTAATCCTAATCTCATGGATAATTGTGATTTGAGAAAAGAAGTGTATGCAGAGTCTTGCTTAGTGCAGTTGGCTACAGGTAATAAGAAGAGATTTCATCATTGGGTAAGAGATTGTGCATTTGATCTAAATGGTATGCCTACATTAGCACATCTAAATGTTCTTCCATTTGGATAATATAGTATTTATTTGGGTATGGATTGACTTACCTCCACAGGACCAAAGTAGATTTTTATGACAAGGCTATTGAGTCTCTGGATGATAATGGAAAAATTATAATCTTGTAGGGAAAGAAGAAGCCTACATCGGTGAGGATTTTTACAACTATGCAGGCTAAGCGCAATTGCAGGAAGGGGTTTATACTGTTTGTATTTCACATTTACAGTGACAAAGGTAAGGATGTCGAGGATGCAGATGTCCTCAAGAGATACCATGTTTTGTAGCGGTTTCACGATGTATTTCCGGTAGAGATTTAAGAGTTTCTTTGCCACAAGGAATTGGAATTTTATATTGAGTTGGTACCATAAGTAGCACCAGCATCAAAGGCACCTTGTAGGATGAGCACTCAAGAGATAGTGTAATTGAAGTTGTAGTTCAAGTAAATGCTTGAAAAGGGATACATTAGACCAAGTGTATCGCCTTGGGGTGCACTGGTATTGTTCGTGAAGAAGAAGGATGGTACCCTCAGATTGTGCATTGATTATAGGAAGTTTAACAAGGTGACAATCAAGAATAGGTATCCACTACCAAGGATCGATGACTTGTTTGTTCATTTAAATGGAGCAGTAGTTTTCTCAAAGACTGATCTTAGATCAGGAAACCATCAGGTGTGCATCAAAGAAGACGATATCTACAATGACCTTTTTTCGAACCAGGTATGGCCATTATGAGTTTGTTGTGGTTCCTTTCAGTTTGACTAATGCTCCAGCTACTTTCATGTGCTTGATGAACAATGTGTTTCATACTTGGACAAATTTGTGATAGTATTCATTAATGATATATTGATATATTCTAAGAATGAGGAAGATCATGCAGAGCACCTAGTAAGAGTGTTAAAATTGCTAATATAGCATTAGTTGTATGCCAAGCTTAGTAAATGCATATTATTTCAGATAGAGGTACATTAATTGGGAGATGTTGTTTCTAAGGAAGGTGTAGTAGTGGACCCGGAAAAGATTAGAGCTATCATGGAATGGGAAGCTCCTAGGAATGTAGATGAGGTGGTTAATAGGTTACTACATGCAATTCATCATGAACTTCTCACGGATTTCTTATCCTATTACATCATTACAAAGTAAAGGAAATAAATTTTAATGGACAGAGGAATGTGCAGTTATTTTTGAGCAGTTGAAAATAGTTGCTTACAAATGCTCCAATTCTAAAGATTACAGATCTAGATAAATAGTTTGTGGTGTGTATGGATGCTTGAAAGGGATGAATTGGTGGAAACCTAATGCAAGAGGGAAAGGTGGTGTGTTGTGATTCAAGGAAACTAAATGTTCATGAACAGAACTATGTGACTCATGATCATGAGTTGGCAGCTACTATTCATGCCTTGAAGATGTGGAGGCGTTATCTTCTTGGCATAAGGTTTATTTTGATGATTGACCATAGTGGACTGATGTATCTATTTGACCAACCTAATATGAACTCTAGGCAAGCTAGATGGTTGGATACCCTTAATGAGTTTTACTTCAATATTAGATTCATTAAAGGAAAGGAGAACAAGGTTACAGATGCTCTCAATAGGAGAGTGCAGGTAAACCATGTTGCAATTGTGAGATCTTATGGGATTGATTTGTAGGAGCGATTCTTGTAGGTAGGGCAGCATTATGACAGGTATTAGCAGCTTAAGCACAAGTTACAACAAGGTACAAGTGAACAAGATGTGAATTATCATCTAATGGAAGACGGATTGGTTAGATTTAGGAACAAGATCTATGTATTAGATGATATTGAGCTCAAGAAGCTTAACTTGAGGGATTTTCATGTCAATCCATATTCAGGTCACCTAGGATATTAGAAGAGGTTGGAAGTTGGGAATAAGTTCTACTATTGACCAAATTTGAAGAAGGATGTGGCGGATTTTGATGTTATATGTCTGGATTGTCAGCAGGTGAAAGCTGAGTGTAAGCACCCATTTGGTTTGCTATAGCCTATTATGATTTCGGAGTGGAAATGAGAGGTCATTTCCATGGATTTTATTACAGGTTTTCCAAGTACGTCGGAGCAACATGATTCGATCATGGTTGTGGTTGATAGGTTGGGTAAGGTAGCTCACTTCATTCTAGTGAAGACTACTAATTCAGCCAGTGAGGTAGCTCATATCTGCATCAAGGAGATAGTGAGATTGCATGGTATTCCTAAGAAGATAATATCAGATAGAGATGTCAAGTTCACTTCCAGGTTTTTGAAGGAGCTATTTGCAGGTTTGGGTACAGATTTGGCCTTTAATACAGCTTATCATCCGCACACAAATGGATATACAAAGAGGGTCGATAGGATATGTTGAGGATGTATGTCATGCATCAGCAGAGGGGATGAAAGGATTATCTTCCATTGGTATATGTTTCTTACAAAAATGGTTATAAGGAGTCACTGAGAAGGATTTCGTTTGAGCCACTCTATGGGTGGAGTTGTAATACTCCATCAGTTGGAGTGATCCATTGAACAAGGTACTTATTGGACCAAATATTTTGGTAGAGATGGAATAGGAAATGTAGGTTATGAAGAAGAATTTAAAGGCAACATAGGATAAACACAAGAGTTATTCAAACCAGCACCGGGAATTTAAGGAGTTTCAGGTTGGGGACCATGTGTACTTACGCATCAAGCCCAAGAATAGTTTCTTGAGGATTGGATCATGTGCAAAGTTAGCACCTCGGTATTGCAGGACTTTCGAAATCCTTAAGAGGATTGGACCAGTGGCTTACAGACTTGCACTACCTCTAACAGCTAAATTCCATGATATTTCCCATGTTTCATTGCTTAAAATATATGTGAAGGATCTTGATCATGTGATTAACTCATTTGTATTGTAGGTGGAGCCAAAAGGAGAATTCCAGTCGGAACCAAGCAATCAAGTAATTTAAAGTGCAATGGAAGCACTTTGGGCTCAATGAAGCTACCTGGGAGATGGTTGATCGGATGTGGGTTATGTATCCTTCATTATTTTCCCATTAAGCCAAATGAGTTTTAGGTATATGTACATATTTATGTGTGGCATTTTGTTGTAAATACTACAATGAGTTATGTTATAAATATCCAATGAGAGGTATGGTTGTCATGTTGTCATGTTTGTCATGATGGTTTTGCTTTTGAGAATGTTTTTCATTGTAAATATTGCATCGAGCTAAGTTATAAATCTCCATGGGAAGTATGTTTTAGTTTCAGCAGTCTTGTTGGTTATAGGTGTCATAGAACACTGAGGACGGTGTTCCCCTAAGGGGGGGGGGGGGGGGGGGGGCGGGGTGTCTGTAACAACCCTAGGTTAAAATTTCATGTAATAAAGTTAATAAATTCAAAATAAGACCAAGGTCATGGGACACTTATTCCTAGCTTAATGTTGGGAAAAACATCCTAGTGGGCATAACATGTTGTTTATTATGGCTAAGGAAATTGGAAAGGCTTTGGAAAGGAAAAGTGGCAATTATTGGCATTTATTTATGAAAATAAAGGAAAATATGAGAAAAGGGAGATGAAAGGTCGCAGGTTTACATGAGGGGGAAATTGAAGGAAAATAGAGGGAAAATGAAGAAATTAGAGGCATCAAGGCATCAATTTGGGGCCTTTTATCAGTTTTGAGTTAGTTGGAGAGAGGAGAAGAGCACCAAGAAGAGAAATCAAACAATAAAAAAAAGGAACGAAAAAGAAATTAAGGACAAGGAAAGAAAAGGACAAGCAAGGAAGGATTGGATCAAGAAGGTTCGGCAAGAGGACTTGTAGGTAACAGGATCCATGTGTGATTTCCTAGATGAAGTTTGAATGCATGGTGCATGAAATTTTGTATTTGGTTCATTTGTTGTCATTGGCATGGGTTGTGCCTACTTAACAGTGGTTTCATCCTTTCCTTGCCAATTCTTGGATAGCCATGGTGTGACAGGATTTATTCTTGGTTGAGATTTGGATTGTTTGAAGGTTTTGAATCCAGGCGAGGTGGTGTTAGTAAAATCCCAAGGCTTGTGGATGGAGATTGTTTTCTTTGGAAAGCCCTCAACAGGTGGGTTGAGAAGGGAAAATTCCTCATGGGATGGTGAAGGAATTTTGAGGCATCCAAGCTTTGTTTGGTTTTATGATCTTGGGACCAGTTTAGGTGAGATCACAGTAGGGTGAGGGTGGAGGTGGTTTAACCTATGGATTCCCTTGGCTTTTTATGTCTTGGTTTATCCCATGAGATTCCACATTCATGCTTGGAATATGGCATGGGGGGTTTTGGTTCAACCCAATATATGGTCAAGTGGTACGTGGAATTCCCTGACTTGGTTGGATTTTGCATCATTTAATGAGATCTATTTCTCTATGGAAATATATGAGGAATTTGTACTAGTTAATATGATTATTTGATGTTTGTTATGTCATGGTGATTATAATGATTATTTTTTAGTTATAAGCATGGATCTGTTATATACTCTAGCTATGGCTTGTTCATGAATTTTATATGTATCTGGTTGGTTAATGAATGCATGAGCTAACAAATTTTATTGCATATATTAAGAGAGGTCATCAGACCTTCTTGGTGAATATTACATAAGTTTCAAGCCCCTGTGTTCATATATGCATTCATGACCTGTAGATTTCATGTTCGCTATATGTTTAATGAAATGACTGTCATGTTTAGGCCTAGTTAGGTCGATTTCTTGACTAACTTTGGTATAAATGGATTTTTCTTGATGTTATATTTCATTCTAGAAAGTATCATTAAGTTATGGGCAGTGGTTGGGAGTTAGATCCTAAAAAGGTGGTACTGATTCTGGGGTCACATGCTCAGAACTGGAAATTTTGGGTTGCAATCACTACCTTTTAGGCCTATGCATGTGATTGGAGGCCTACAGTTGCCTCTAGGCCTTTTCATGCATGAGATTGGGGTCCTATATCACTAAAAAGGAAATGTAGCTAAGGGTTTGGGCACCTGGAGTGGTTGTTTGGCTCCTGAGGGAGGTCAGTAAAGTCTAAATTTGTCGAATCCACTTCATTAATGAAGCTAGGAGGTCAGGTGATGTCATAGTATCCCTTATCTCATGTTTACCCTCGCAGGCTAGTTAATATGGGTAAATGTGGTAGGGGTGGTTACAACCTCACTTTTCAAACTTTGTGGAAATTAATTTTGACACCACCATGATGATTGACTCATCAAGAGATTTTTGACAATATAAATTTTACCTCTATCTGACTCCTAGGTAGAAAGTTATAATTGTTATAAATTTTCCAATAAAAAGGGTACATGTTAGTTCATGGATCTCCATGTAGCACCCACATTGCCCTTGGATAGACAATGTGGCACTGTTGCAATTTCTTACCTATACAATAGGTCACTTACACTGTTGCACACCACGTTGGGGTATGAAATCGCCTTAACCAATACAATTGGTAGCACATACCCCTCCAATGGTGGTTACAAATTTGGGGATGGGGAGGCATAATTAATCTCAATTTTTTATCATAGATGAGTGCGTTGGCACTAATCCCAACCATGGATCCCCTTCTCTTTCATCATTAACCATGGGGGGGGAGGGGCTCAATTGATCTCAACCATGGCATACCCTCCATTTAGTTCCTTTAGAAAGCTCAGTGGCCAAAAGACCCATGATATCAATAGGGTCCACGCCCAAACCATGTCACTTAAACCCACGTCATCTTGGCATTGAGCTCTTCATATTCCCACATAGGTACTCTTCTAGGAACCCAAAATCTAGAAGGCCCAAGAGCTCGATGGGCCTACTTATGACACATATCAGAGTCGAGGTTTATGCCCCAAACTCCATGTGATTCAATCAAGAGCCCCAAAGGCTGAGTTTTCAATGGGCTAAACACCATCACATCATGGCAACAGTCCATTGGCCTACTCATTTTCTTATCTCATTCTAATGCTCTAACACCCATATGGAGAGAGCTAAATATCCTGAAGGGTTTGGTGGTCCAACAAAAAAAATTCATGGGGCCAAGTTCCACAACCAACCCAATCCTCTCATTCCCTTTAAGTGTGTTCTGTGAATAGTAACTTGGTCGACAAGGTGATGGTTGAGACCCTCATGGGAACCACTTTTCATGGTTCCATTGGGGTAATTTTATGCTCACACCCTCGCAATTTCAATTCAATGCACTCAGTTCTCGAGGTGGAGCCCATCAGTCCACATCACCTCGGTGCCTTAGCAGTGGGGGTTTTACTTCTCACCTCCCTAAGAAACTTCCTTAATTATAAGTGTCAAATTCCTAGGTTCAATACCCATGGCCTCAATCTAGTGCACTCAAACCATAATATGGAGTCCATCAATCCATGTCATCTCATTGCCTCAACATTTGTTATGCAACCAGCTCACAAAAGGATAAATCAATGACTTAAAAAGAATCCTCTTCGAGGGGGAAACCTCCTTTACATTACATAATTGAGAAATTATTGTATGATACAAATGATAATACCTCCTTGGTATATATAGGAGTCTAGTGCGTCACCATATAATCAAAGCCTAAATAATAATAATGTAAGGGCACAACAATAACAATAGTGGGATTCTATGGGGCACAACAATAAAAACATGGGGGATACATGGGCACAACAATAACAAGAGGGGGCTACACTGGCAATAATAATAAGAGGAATACACTATTATTATAGGGACCTAACATGCCCCTCTCATTCAAAAAAGTATTGTCCTCAATGCTTGAGTAGTTATGGATGCTTTTGTATAAAATTCGCATCCTCTCATGTGTAATCTTCAGTAAGTTCTTCCACTTAATGACATACTTTGAAATTATTTGATTCTGTATTTTTCAAGTTCTTATTTTCATGACTGCTTCAAGCTAAAATATGTTTTTTCCTTCTTCATCAAGTTCTGGCAACAATGTTTGTATTGGGAGCTTGTCACAGATAACCTTGTTTAAGCATGAAACATGGAAAACTGTGTGTACTCGGGAAAATGCAGGTAGCTCTAATTTCTATACCACAGTGCCAATGTTTTGCAACACCTTATAAGGACCATAGTATTTGGGTGATAATTTATTATCCTTCTTAGCTTGCTTGAGGGACATTTGTTTGTATGGTTGTAATGCAGATCTACCTGTTGTTTCATTCAATTCTACGCCAATGTGAGGTTATCCTTTAATAGTTGGAGAACTTGTTTTTGATGCTCAATGTGATATTCCACTGCATGAACCTTAGAATTTTCTCTTAAATGTGATGTGATGGATCGTGAATGATATCCATAGTGCCATTAATGGGGTCATTTTTTCTGCAATATGGAAGGGAGTGTTATACCACCATTCAACTAGAGGTAACCATTTGACCCATTTTGTTTGTTTATCAAATACAAAGAAACAAAGATAACTTCCAAACACTTGTTCACTGTCTCATTTTTCCTGTCAAATTAAGGATGATAATATGTGTTATGAGCTAATCTTTGGGTTTCCATGTAGCTTTTGAATTGTTTCCATAAATGCAGTAGCAATTGTACTGGCTTTAAAAGGATAAGATAATGCACAAAATTGTTCATACTTGGTAATTATATTAACTACCACCATGATGGCACTCTTTCCTTCATACATGGGTAAACCTATGATAAAATCCATTGAGACCTCCTCCCAACGCTGAGTAATAGACCCGGGGTCTTAATTGTATCGACTTTATTTTCTTGGAAAACCAAATATTCTGCCACAAACTTCTAAATATCAGATTTAAGGCCATCCAAAAAATTTCCTTCTTGACCTTGTGGTAAGTTTTTAAAAATATTGAGTTCCCTCCTAAGGGGGAGGTGTACAATTCCAAGAGAATATTTTTCTTGAGTTGGAAATTCTTACAAAGATGTAAGTGATATATTGAACTTAATGAATCATTTTTCCAACTAAATGTATCTAATGTATTGGGATCTTGCTGCAATTTTTGAATGAGTTTCCACATATCTTCGTCATTCTTCCATTCATCACTTAATTCAGTTATCCAATCAAGATGGATAATAGAAATGGCACAAATAAATGCTTCTACATCCTCATCCGTCTTTTAGAGTGCATCTGCAACAACATTTTTCTTCCTTTTTTTGTAGATGATTTCAAAGTCATAACCCAACATCTTTGTGACCCATTTTTGCTGCACTTTTGAAGATAATCTTTGTTCCAAAATGTATTTAAGACTATCATGATCTTTTTTTACCTTGAAGTGTTTGCCCATTAGGTAAGGTTTCCATTGTTTTAGTGCATGTAGTATTTCCAACATTTCCTTGTCAGAAAAAGGTTTGTGTAAATATTTTCCTTTGATTGGACGGATTTCAAAAGCAATGGGCCTTTCTTCTTACATTAAAATAGCACCAATTCCATTTCCTGAGGCATCACCTTCCACAATAAAGTTTTTTGTGAAGCTAGATGTAGCTAATATTGGTGCTTGGCATATTGCCTCTTTAAGATGTTCAAAGGCCTTAGTTGCTTCTGGAACCCAAGAAAATGCATCTTTCTTCAGTAATGTCCACCTTAATGGTTGTGGGTATTTTTATTCCTTAATGGCTTTAATTTTGTTAGGGTCCACCTTAACACCCTCATGAGATACAGTATGATCCAAATATTCCACCTCCTGTACTCAAATGCAACATTTCGATGCTTTTTGCACATATTTGTTTTTCCTCTAATAGTTTGAGTAGCATGTCAACATGTTGAACATGATCCTTCCAAGTCTTGCTATAGAGTAGTATATCATCAAAAAATACTAACACAAATTTTCTAAGGGAGGGTTTGAAAATGGAATTCCTCAAACTTTGAAATGTCAAAGGTGAATTAGTAAGGCCAAAAGGCATGACCAAAAATTCATAATGACCCTCATGAGTTCTGAATGTTGTTTTTGGAATGTCTTTAATCTTCATTCTAATTTGATGATATTCTAAACGAAGATCCAGCTTGGTGAAGTAAATTTCTCCATGTAATTCATCCAACAATTCATTAATGACAGGAATGGGAAATTTATCTTTAATAGTTAGCTTGTTGATCTCCCTATAATACAAGCACATACATCATGATCCATCCCTCTTATGCACCAATACTACTGGAGCAGAGAAATAACTTTGACTAGGTTGAATTATACCATCCTCTAGCATTTATGCAACCATACATTCAATTTCACTCTTTTGGGCATAGGGATATCTGTAAGGTCTGATGTTTGGAGGAATACTTCCTGGAATCAAATTAATAGCATGATCATGATCATTAATAAGTGGGTGGCCTTTGGGAGTCTTAAATACTTTGGAATGATTATACATGGCTTTTTGGAGATCTGGAGAAATACATGATTTTCATGTTTGAACCTCTAGTGAGCATAATTGTGCAATTACGCCCCATTGTTATTTATTCAAAAGTTTTGTCATGCCATTAGAGCTAATTATATTTCTTTGTTCCCTCCAATTCCCTTTAATTCAACTTCTTTTCCTTCCCAAAAAAATTTCAATAAAATTTCTTGAAAATTAAAAGTTATAGTCCCCAATATTATGACCATTAGACTCCTACTACAACATCAACACCACCCATTAGAATGGAAAGCATTGGACTATTAAATACATATTCCCCCATGGTTAGCTTGATATTATGGAAATTTACAGAGCACTTTATAGTTCCTCCATTTGCAACCATCACTTAACACTCTAGTGCTGGATATAGGAAGCAATTCAATTCCTTGGATATCTTACAATGCATAAAATTATGAGTACTACTTGAATCAATCAACACTATTAAATTTGTATTCTTGATATATCCTTCTATCTTAAGAGTTTTAGTAGTGGTAATTCTTACCAATGCATTGAAATATATGGTCGGATTCATTTCGTCTTTCTATGGGGTTGGTTCCTCGTATATATCCTCCTCTTTTTATTTTTCTTATTCCTTTTCTTCCTCCTCTTCACAATATATGTAAAATAATTTTTGCTTAGCACACCTATGACTTTTAGTGTATTTGTTGCCACAATTGTAACAAATCCCCTTTTCTTGTTTTTTCTCCAATCATTGTGGTTTCAACCTTGTAGGTTGTGGAAGGCTAGGAGCAGCAACACTTCTATCTTTATAGTTGTGAGTGGCATACTTTCTTATTGTCATAATTTTTATTTCAACTTTTATTGCCACCCTAAATGCCTTCTCCAATGAACCAAGTAAGCAAAGGTGCACCTCATGTTGGATGTTATCCTTTAAATTCCCTATGAAGACAGCAATGCTATGCTCCTCTGGAATTTTAGCTACCCTGATATTCAATTATTGGAAGTCCTCAATGTGTTTTGCGATTGAACCCTTTTGTTTGAGATTTATCAATTGGCTAAATAAGGTGTTTCTCTTTGTATCCTCATAATGTGCTATCATTTCATCCATAAAAGTTTACCAAGTGACAATTGGTTTACAAGAACAAAGTAATTGATACAATAGAAATTGATTAGGTTCTAAATATAAATATCCAATGTGTAGCTTTTGTGTGTGTTGCACATAATGGAGATCAAAATATTTCTCCATCCGTAGTATCCATGTTATCGGATCCTTGCCATCAAACTTCCTCATACTTATCTTTGGAATGTGGTGGGTCTTAAACCCAACATTGGAGTATCTAAAATTATAATTCATATTTCTTTTGTCCTCATCATGATTTTCATGGATTACCTTATCACCACCAGAAAACCTTTTTTGTAGCAACTTTGTCAACCCTAATTTGACATTCATCACGTCTATGTCTACTTTAAAAACTCCCATTTATGATTTTAAACCATCCTTCAAACCTTCCATGTCCCTTTTTATTTTTACTTCTAAACCATCTATCTTAGCATTCATCATCGCTTCCAATTAATTTTTGGTTACTCTTTTCGAGAGCGAAATGTTTTTTACTTGGTCTCGTAATTTTGATATACCATGTTGCATTTCTTCCTCTTCTCCATGTGTCCTATTATAGATTTCTAGTTTCTTATTAGGTGTGTCCATTTTGTTTCAAGTCATTTCAAAATCAAACAATAATAACTATGCTTCACTATTCCCTTTGAATCACTTCAAACTAATTTGTCAAACAAAAGTTATGCAATTTTTTAAAAAATACACACCTTTTCTTTCTTTTTGGCAGCTTGATATTAAAATTATTGTATATCTGTAGTTTAATATCTCTAAGGTCTGGAATTTTGTCTTTAGGTAGCCCTCTAAGTCTTATTTCCAATTCCACAAGTTTGACCATGATTAGGTTCTTCAAGAAAAAGTTATGTCCAATCTCCCACGATGACCTAATTATAGACTTGTTCAGTAGAGCGAAATTGTACGGAGTGTCACATGTCACTGTTTTGACATTTTGAAATGAAAATGATACATGAAAAACTACAATCTGTGAACTTTTAGTCACTTTCTTTGAAATTCAAATTTTATGTTTGGGTAGAAAGCTATGGCGATTTTCCCTAGTTCACCTATTTGAGATGGAATTCTGGAGCTTGCAAAAGCCCTAACTTCATCATATCATATATCCAAAAATATAGTGAACCAAGATATGAAATTCACACACAAAATTCACCAATATTGCGGCTCCACATGGTTTCAACTTCAACTTCTGAAGTTTCATAGAAAAAAATTATATTAAAAATTCAAAGATGACCAGTTTGAAGAAGCGAAACCCTAGAATCCAAAGCTCTAATACCAAATGTTATGCAACCATCTCACAAAAATATATATCAACAACTTAAAAAGTATCCTCTTCAAGGGGGAAACCTCCTTTACATTACATAAATGAACAATTATTAGATGATACAAATGATAAGACCTCCTTCATATATATAGGGGATTAAGGGGTCACAATATAGTCAGAGCCTATTGAACATAGCAACAAGAAATGATAAAAATAGAATCCAGAATATTCCAATTTTAATTTGTCCTTGAATTAAAATTGTGAATTAAATTCGAATTTAGTCTCACCATCTACTTGGAAATAATTAATTAATTCATTATGGATTGATTAGTTGGAGAAATTCAAGTTAGAAGCCTTTGTGAAGTCATGCAAGAGTTATCCCTTGAATTAAGGAGAATATCCCTTAATTAAGGAGATAAGATTGAGTTATATTTGAGTTGTAATTAGTTAACTTAGTTTATTGAGTTAAGTCCAATTAAATTAGTTCCAAATTGTTTGAGGAACTAATTGTGAGTTATCAGTCAGTTGATGCATGCATGCACTCAACAAGTGTACTCCACATAACTGAAGATTCTCTCATCAGAAACTCATGCATGTCTATTCTGAGAAAGACCTAGTTGAGCTAATGTCAAGGACAGGTTACTATTAGTTGCATGTGTTTTCCTATAAAGGAAACTCATCCATGCAGTCAAGGTAAGGTTCCTTGAGGATTGTACAGTTCTGACAGGGTGTAGGATCAGTGTGAGTGATCAGTCTTCCACTTGGTAACAGGAGGATCACCCAGGAGAAATTGCACAAGGAAATAGGAGCTTGGAGGGTAGAGGAGAAGGCTTGTGAGAAGCATTGATTGCCTGTGAGCATCCGGGAGAATTGTACTGAGATCTGGCTAGCTGTGAGAGCTAAGGCTTTGTATAATTCTAAGTATTTCCACCTTGTATGATAATACAGATAGTGGGGTTTTTAGCTGAGGCTTTCCCCTAACTATTTGTTGTGTTTCATGTGCATTGATTCTTCTTCTTATGGTTATATCTGTTCAGCTCTGATTTAGTTTGATCTTTAATCTTCTACAAGTTTCATAGGAGAAGTAGATTATAGTATTTTGCTTTTATATATTGCATTATCGAGTTAATCTACAGTCATATTTTCTACATAAACCTCAGAGGTAGATTTGTAGAGAATTTGCAGGAAATTCTACATGGTATCAGAGCTAAGTTTATCGAAGCTATGAATAGTATACAGAGAAGAGAATTTGAAGTTTCAAGTTCGGGGTTGCAAGTGCAAATCAAATTCTTATCATACTTCAAGGTTGGTCAATGGTGTTCTATGGCTTAAGACTCGAGTATGCCTTGGCAGGCAGCTTGAATTACATAGCATGGAAAGATTGCATGGAGGTTGTATTAGAAGGCAACGGCTTGAAGAATTTCATTGATCAAGAAATCCCAAAGTCATGTTCAACTAATGCACAAGAGTTGGCTGAGTGGAAGAAGTGTGTGGTGAGAGCGAGATAGATCATCCTTGAGGGAGTTGGATACCATATTGTCTCGAGTCTCCATGGGAAGGATACTCCATATTCAATGTGGAATACATTGAAGGACCTCTACCAGAACAGTAGCGACTAGAGGAAATTGGCGCTCAAAGATAAGCTTCAAAGAATCAAGATGGAGAATGACAATACTATTTCCACATATCTGAACAAGCTCACCACTTGCAGAGATGAGCTTGGTAGTGTGGTAATAACTACTGCTAATGATGATATGGTGAGCCTCGCTCTCATTGGCCTTCCAAAGAGCTGGAATAGCTACCAGGACTTTGTGAATGGAAGGGAGAAACCGTCAGATTGGGAATGATTGTGGTCGGATCTCATGCAGGAGGAGATCAGGAGGAGCACATGAGATGGTTCTTCATCCAAGGATGACGATGAAGAAAATCCGGCCTTAGTAGGTAAGGCAAGGAAACGGAAGGGGAAGGATTCCCATTCCAAATCGAATTCTTCTCATGGTGAGAAGAAGGGTGACAAGTCTAAAGTGAGATGCTTTAATTGTCAGGGACATTATGCGACTAATTGCCCATCGAAGAAGTCCAAGAAGGGATCCTCGCAAGGATCGGAAGGTGAGGCATTAGCCTCTCAATTCAAAATGGAATTTACCCTCATCAATGCATGGTCTCATCGATGATGGGTTGTGGTTGGTATCTTGACAATGGAGCCCCATTCCACATGACTAGTGATAAAAGTTTATTTATTACCTTGAAGGACAAAGACCTCAATATGCGCATAGAGATGGGTGATGATGAAAGGTATAGTGTTTCAGGAGTGGGCACAGTTTCTTTGCAGAGGGAGCATGGAGCTCCTATCACCTTGACAGATGTGAAGTATGTGCCTGGACTGAAGAAGAACTTGGTATCAGTCACGATATTGGAGGACAAAAGCTATGATGTTGTCTTCAGTAAAGGAAAGGAATTCCTTAGACACATCACCATGAGACATGTGAAACAGATCGGTTCACGAGTTAAGAACCTGTATGCTCTTGAGGTTCAAGATGCATGCAAAGCCTTGAGGAGCAAGGAAAATGTTAGAGACTTGGTGGTTGAGAGGGAGAGTAAATTACCTCTCAACATGCAGCCCCAGAAGAAGTCTCAGACAATTGTGGAGGAGCCACAATTGGAGAAGTGGGTAGAGGGATCACATGCAACCATATCTCCAGGTGTGAGGTGGGGTGATGTGAAGTGATAGTCCCATGAAGGTTGAAATTGGGTAGGGTCCATTGAGAGGTTTTATCTCATGGATCGTACCTTGCTACACGAGCCCAAAGTACATAGTAGTGAAAGGAATCAGTGGGATTTATGGAGTCAAAGATCAAAGTGACAGAGGCTAGAGTAGCCAAATACTAAAGAGTGTAGAGAAGGACTGAAAACATTGTAGAAAGGCAGAGTCAGCAGAAGCGCAAAGTTTTTAGTTGCTAGAGGCAATAGCAGTCAGAGACTTTGATGACAGATGCATCATACTAATTCAGTTTGGATGTTTTTTTTTGTTTCTGAAGTTTATGGAGCAACAACACTAGAGAGAAGTGTTGCATGAAGAACATTCCAAAGGTTCAGGATCGAGATCAAGTTGAATTCCTTTCTTGTTGAGAGGGAGTGTTGAAAATAGCAACAAGAAATGATAAAAATAGAATCTAGAATATTCCAATTTTAATTTGTCCTTGAATTAAAATTGTGAGTTAAATTTGAATTTAGTCTCACCAACTACTTGGAAATAATTAATTAATTCATTATGGATTAATTAGTTGGAGAAATTCAAGTTAGAAGTCTTTCTGAATTCATGCAAGAGTTATCCCTTAAATTAATGATATTATCCCTTAATTAAGGAGATAATATTGAGTTATATTTGAGTTGTAATTAGTTAACTCATTTTACTGAGTTAAGTCTACTTAAATTAGTTCCAAAATGTTTGAGGAACTAATTGTGATTTATCAGTCAGTTGATGCATGCATGCACTCAACAAGTGTACTCCAAATAACTGAAGATTCTCTCATCAAAAAATCATGCATGTCTATTATGAGAAAGATCCAGTTGAGCTAAATGTCAAGGATAGGTTACTATCAGTTGCATGTGTTTTCCTATAAAGGAAACTCATCCATGCAGTTAAGGTAAGGTTCCTTGAGGATTGCGCAGTTCTGGCAGGGTGTAGGATCAGTGTGAGTGATCAGTCTTCCACTTGGTAACAGGAGGATCACCCAGGAGAAACTACGCAAGGAAATAGGAGCTTGGAGGGTAGAGGAGAAGGCTTGTGAGAAGCTTTGATTGCCTGTGCGCATCTGGGAGGATTGTACTGAGAGCTGGCTAGCTGTGAGAGCTAAGGCTTTGTATAATTCTGATGTATTTCCACCTTGTATGATAATACAGATAGTGGGGTTTTTAGCTGAGGCTTTCCCCTGAGTATTTTCTTTGTTTCATGTGCATTGATTCTTCTTCTTATGGTTACATGTGTTCAACTCTGATTCATCTCGATCTTTAAGCTTCCGCAAGTTTGATAGTAGAAGTAGATTATAGTATTTTGCTTTTGTATATTGCATTATCGAGTTAATCTACAGTCATATTTTCTACATAGATCTCAAAGGTAGATTTGTAAAGAATTTGCAGGAAATTCTACAAAGCCTACATAACAATAATAATGTAAGGGAAAAGCAATAACAATAGTGGGCTTCTATGGGGAACAACAATAACAATAGGGGGCTACACTAAAAATAACAATAATCGAAATGCACTAGTGCTATAAGGACCTAATAGCATCAATATTTTTCCTCCTCGCCTCCTTCAAAATTTGCCTCAATTAAAAGTGCCAAGGTTTGAGGTCCAAGACCCACGACCTCAATCTAGTTGACGTAGTTCCCGAGGTGGATCCCACTGATACACATCATACTGGGACCAACATACATCACCTAATCATCGGTATCTATTAGCCTCCTTGTTCATGTATGTTTTGTGGCCATTGGTTGATGTCAATATCAACCCATCAGCATTGGGCGTCTCCACACAAAGGCTCACACAACTACCCTACGGGTCCTACGCATTGAAGGAGCCCACAAGTCATGATTCTGATGGCGTAAGGTTCCACCTCATGTCTCTATGTCAAGCTTCTCCCATATTCTTATATGTATATACCAACATTCATTCCACCCCACTGGTCCCGACGACCATAGGAAGATTCAAGCTGGGGATGTTTACCAAAATGAAGAAGTCCCTAAGCCATCTCATCTATGTATTGAGGCTTTCAGCCCCAAGTTCTTGAAATTTCAAATCCTGAGTACGAAAAAAATGATGTCTAAGGCTCTAATACACAAAAATACACTATTCTTTAATCCAATTGTAGCAAGACCCCAAACATTGATTTATCACCCATTAGAGAAAATATTTGACCAACACTTAAGGGGATTCCTCAGTAAGAAAAAAAATCAATATTCATGGTATGGGTAATCTATAATGTGTGTTTCCAATGCTTCCACAATTATGGGATTCCTCCTTCCACTCTAAAATATCAACTAATATTAGTTTTCCATGTAAGACAATCTTTCAAAGGGAGCATATTTGGTTTTGAAATCAAAGGGGAAGTTCCCATTATTAGTGCAAAACAAATGTCAATGAATTTTCCACTTATTAGATTCCAATAAGAGTTGGATTGTATCAATTGAAGACTTCTTTAGTTTTTTCATTTTTTGTATCCTCCAATTGGGTTAAAACATCTAACAATGTTATGTCAATCTATGGTATTAAAGCATTTTTTTAGAACATATTTCCACTAGACATCTCCTCCATTAATAAACTTCAAATAAGTTTTGATCCCATTGCACTATTAATTTAGAGAGGGTCCTTAATTCTATATTTTCATCCCATCCCCTTTCGAATATTTGCTATTTCCTAGGAAACCATGGAAATTATTATTCTTATCATTCTACCTTCCTCCTTTCTAAAGAAAGATTTTTTTAAATACTGCTCATTTCAATCAAAATTGATTGGAGTAGTGTTGGATGAAAACATATATAAAGGGAGGGAAGCCAAGGTGGTTTTGAATTATTATTTTTCTTCAAACCAATGAATAAATATTATATTGTAATAAAGGTTGCAGATGAGTTCATAACATGCACATAGATCTATAAAGTGTTTCAAAAAGACAAAATAAGTAGTTCACTACTACATGAAGGATTTCATAGAAAACTACATGACATTTGTTCCAAGCTCTTGCATGGAACATACTTGAAAAAAACTCCTAATAAACTAATAATTATAAAAAACATAGGAAACATAAGAGATTTGATTGTTGATGGCTTCCTTCTCACCTACATCTAAAGGTGGTGAATTTTTTTGTCATATGTCCATAGGCTCCTTTGAGTGGCGAACTATTTCATCCTCTTTTCCTTCAGCTTGAACCAAGATATCTAATGCCCTATTGATGGAGGTTGCTAACAAATATTCTTTTTAAAATTCACAGCTAAATTTCTTAACATGATGCATTTGGATTCAAGTATGTCTATTCTTTGTTTATGATGGATGAAAAGACTCACAATGTTGACATGCTAAGAGATATGATGATGTTCAATTTTCAGTATATTTATTGTCACAAAATCAATGAACTCCTATCCACATGAATACATCTTCATGCCTTCTCGAAACTCGTCTGATATCTCTACCAAACAAGGAGGCATCGTTGTTGAAAAATAGTGAATTATCCTACAAACTCTATAAGAAGTAAATTTAAACTTTTAATATGTATTATGGGTGCCAACAAAATTAAAACTAGAGAGAAACAACCAGGGAATCAATACCCATAGAGAATGATATAACACGGCAAACTTGGAACATGATTCCTAAACCAATGACATTATCTATACACATAGAAAATCCAACCAAAATAAAAGACCATGACTTTGCAAGGGAACCTTCTAAAATCCAAATTACTTTGAGAATAAACTAGTGTTCCAAAATGAAGCCCAAATCCTAGACAAAGACTTCCACAAGTTCCCAAGGGAGTGACCCTAGAATTTACCTTGAACAAGCGAAGAAACAATCCAAATGAAAATGTATATATAGTTGCACTCCTGGAGGTAAGCCAAGTTTAAATAAAAATGTTATCCTATAGAGTAGCGATCATTAGGGAATTTTGAGGAAAAAATAAGCCTTAAAAGATAATAATAATAAAAAAAATTAAAAATAATAATAATAATAAATAAATAAATAAATTTATCAAAATCCATTTTAGAAGAACCAATAGGCTTCAAGATGACGATTTCAACTATAAGGGAAAATAATTTTGGAGAGAAATGAAGAAAACTATTTTTTAATCATATTTTTGACTTATTTCCTTATAGGTTTACTCAGATTTCAAGTGTAGGCACTTGTTGGATGAATAATTAAATTAAGCATCCAATGAGTACCCACTCTACATACTTTTTGTAGACCCATAGTAGCATAAACTATAAATACATGAAAATGCATTTTTCTTTCCATAGTGAGATAAAATGAAAATGCATGAAAAAATGTGTTTCTTAAAAGAAACATGTTAGCCTATCTTACTTTAGATCTATCAAAAGTATGTAGGGTGGGTATTCACTGGATGAAGAAGTTAAGTCCACATGTAATGAGTGCTTGTACTTGAAATTTGAGTAAACTTTTTATATAGATAAGTCAAAAATATGATTTAAAAAACTAGTTTTATTCTTATTCTTAATAGTATTTGAGTTTTATTCATTGATTTATTAAGATATTTTTTTAATCGCGCTCAATATTGTTATCATGCATTTTATACATGTTGATATGGATTTTTAGATACCTCACACTACTTGGGACTCTCTTCATAGGCTATATGCACACTGTTTATTCCCCAGCGCGACCCAAAGATGCATTAGTTATTCAACATGTTTTGACCATCTAACAGCTCACCCTCATGAGCTTGTGATAGCTCAAACTGAATTTAGAAAACTCAACATTGCACATATACTCCTCCAAATTACATGGAATTAGATAGTTTGATGTCAACCTCTAGCCATAGTATAAAGATTATCCAAAACCTCCCTTCATTTAGTGGATGTTTATGCTGTAACCAAAAGAAGATCTCAATGGTAATTATAGTTCTCTTTAATAGAATTTTGATTCATAGTTTTGTTCAAGAGTGCCTCTAGAGGCTTTGATGATTTCTCAATCTATCCAAATCCTCAAACATGTAAAGCACATTAAATTTAAAGGAATTTGGATGTTTTATTTTATTACATCTAATGAAAAGGGGAGTTTTTAATATAACTCCATCCAATCTCGTTCAACTTCCTAATTCGTCTCCAACCTCATCACATTTTCATGCACCTATTAAAAGGATTGTATTTATTTATTTCAAGCTAGTTTAAAAGTCTCATACTATTATCACTTGCTTTGTATACCAAGGAGTAATTATTTGGTGACACCTTACATGATAAGATGCCAAATTGTCAACTTGATTTGTAGGGTTAAATATGGTCTCGATTTGTATAAAGGGTTACTAGCCCAAGATTATGTGGAGGTGAATGAGGAGGGAATGAATACTCACATCATGTTCTCTAAACTTATTGTAGGTAGAGGATTGATAAAATGATTTGGTAGGGGCATCCCTTGCTAAAAAAATATGAAGGTATTCATTTCTAATGATTATAGCGACCACTTAAAAGGATTTTATGACATTTAACCAATATAATAAGTTCCTTGTTGTGCGAAAAAAACTCTTAAGTGAAAAAGAGGAGCCCTAAGTTCACTCCCCATCGAATGATCCTCATTGAATGAATTTCTAGACTTTGAAAAGTTATGGTTATTTCAAAGGGAAGAACAATTAAACATTAATTTTCTGTAAATATTTTTCTCTATATATAAGAAATGTTTAAAAATTAAAAATAATTCAAAAAAATTTATTGCCTTTTGAGTGACATTTTATTTGGATCCTTCAAAGTATTTAAGATGTGCATGAATATAAAAAACTACTAATTTGGAAGCTTGCCATAACATGTCATACATATAAGTTCCATTAATAAAAGCAATTTTGTTTCTTTTAACATTTTTTTATAGAACATTTAGAGAATCTAACTGATCCAGGTGGATATTGGTGGCCACCCATCTATTCCACTGGTTCACATCATAATTTTCTTATTTTTGCAGTTCTCTATTTTTGGCAATTTTGGGTCTTGAACTTCTGGAGTTGTTTTGAGACCCTAAATGGATTTTTTTGGAAAGCAAACCAACATTGTTCTATGATTGACATTGGAAGTCAAAATTTGTTCTCCTTGGACATACCTTCTTATTGGCCTATCTTGTGTGCCAAACGAAGATTTTATTCCAAATTTACAACCCCATGAAGTTGACATTCTAACTTACCCCATCGAGAACCATAAGCCTTTGACCCTTCATCTCCTAGGTTTAGGGTCTTGGATGTTTAGGGCTTCTCATTATTTTTCATGTAAAAATTACCTTTGAGCCTCATTGTCACACAGTTCAAAAGATGTGTAGCCATCACATCTCTTCTCACAAATAAGCTACCATTGTTTGAGCTAGTTTACTTTCATTTTGCATGTAAACAGTTTCAACATTTCTATTTATTAATTGAAGTTTGGTTTCACTATATCTCTATATTTTTATTCTAAATATGCATATCATTTTTCTCCCTTCTTAAATCTGGATCAGGGGTATCAAAGTGGTCGGCCCTTTCTCTGTTTTTATGTGTGTGTCCCCAACAAGGTCAACGTATAAGGAGTTGGGACTTGAACTGCTTAAGCCCTTGGAAGATCATCCTCGCCGACCTCGATGGCCTCCCATGGTGAAAAAAAAAAGCAAGGGAGCAGGAGATCCTATCAAATTGTTGCTTGAAGAAGCCCTCGAGTGATATGAATAGGTGATGCATCTTCATCCAATAGCCACTTCGAAGGCACCACCCCCTTCAAGGGACAATTTAAATTTTATATTCATATATTTGAAGGCTAGAGAGATGTGAATGCTCTAGATAAATGGTTAACTCTGTTGGAAGGATATTTTTCGGCCCATAATTCCTCTAATAGAGAAAACATTACTTTTTCACTCGTAAAGGTCACCCACCATTTCAAGGACTGGTGGGAAACTTATTGTGAGAAAAAAACCATAGGGGATTCCCCCCTATTTGCAGTAGCATCCCCGTGGAACTCTTTTAGGGATGTTATTAACGAACATTATTACTCTGTTGGAAGCTACGAAGATAAGTACATAAAATGGACCAAGAAGTACCAAAGTTCACGAATATCTTTCATACCTTGTGCACAAAGCTAGGTATCAAGGACTCTTAGCAACATCTGGTCCTCAAGTACAGTGGTGGTCTACAAATATACAGCCAAGTATAAATGGAGTTCCTAGACATCTCCTCACTTGTGCATCTTATCGATATGTTGTAAAAATCGAGCAAAAATTCAAACAAAAGAAGCGATACTTTGGATCTATGAATCCAAATCAGGGCAAAGGCAGCCCCAAACCATAGAAAAAGGGACAAATCTAGGGAGGAACACCCCAAGACAACCCATTGAAGCCACAAGAAAATAATAGTAATGGGAAAACAAAGAAAGACACGAGAAAATGGTGTGAGTTCCAGAAGAGCCCCACTCATAACACAAATCAATGTTACATAAAGCAATCATTCGTGGTCTAACTAAAATCTTCAGAGTCAAATGTAGGTTCCAACTTTGAACCATAACCCAACAAAGGGAAAAAAATCATTGATGTAGAACTTAGTGCCATCATTGCCACTACCAAGGTCCAACAAAGTGAGCGTGAAGATCCAGAGGAAGGTGAGTGTCTCTTCCAATCCCAAATGTGGGTGAAGGGTGTGTCATCGTGTTTCATTATCGATAATGGGAGTCAAAAGAGCCTCATCTTAGCAAAGTTCATTAAGCAGTTGGGCCTACCAACAACACCACACCCATAGCCATACACCATCGGTTGGCTCCACAAAGGGTGAGATCTATGCGTCAACCAAAAGTGTCACCTGCTCTACAACATTAAGCCTTTCTCGAATGAGGTATTGTGAGATGTTTCTCCCCTTGAAGTTTGTGATGTTTTGTTAGGCAAACCATAGGATCGAGAGCCTCTACACATTAGAGGAAGATACATGTACAGTCGTGAGGAGCAAGGAAAAAATTAGAGATGTGGTGGTTGAGAGGGAGTAGGATAGACCTCTCAAGATGGAGCCTCAGCCATTTGGAAGTTAGGATGATTGGCAAGATGATGATGATGAGGAAAAGGTAGAGACCTAGAGTAGAAGGAGAGTTCAATCCAAGTGGGCAAAGGGAGAAATTGCATCTACACCTCCAGGAGTGAAGTGGGGCAATGTAAATCCTTAGTCCTAGAGTTGCGGAAATTTGGGCAGAGTCTGTTGAGGTGTAATCCTCATGGATCATTACCTTTCTACAGTGCCCACACTATTCAGTAGCAGGAGGATTGGAGCCAATCAAATACTGAGGAGTGCAAAGAAATTTTGACAGCATTACAGGAGGCTTAGTAACAGAGTTAGCAGCAGCACAATTTTCCAGTAGATAGTTGCAGACACAGTTGATTCACTATTTTTTTTTTGGATGCTTCTTAATTGCAGCAGCAATAGTGAGAGTTAGGGTTAAAACACATTTCACACGTGTTGGATAGGGGTGGTGCAAAATTCCTTTCTTTCTAAGAGGGAGTGTTGAGAAGTGTAGCAACAAAGGCTCAATTTTTCTTAGCCTTGGTCACAGCAAACAACTTGGAGGCATTTAACTAAGGTGACATGGCTTTTGTCACTCAGTAAGCTTAGTAAATTCGAGTTACTCGACTTGGAGTTCAATTTGCATGTGTTGATTGCTAATTTGTACTAATTCAGTTTAGTTGTTTCTATTTGTACTCAGTTAACCTAGTTCTAACAATTAATAGAACTAGTTAAAGGTCAGTTGTGTAGTGGGATATCATTCTAACTCAGAGATCATCCAGTTAACTGATCAATCAACCAAAAATATCTCATGCATGCAAGGAATTTTAATTGCTTAGCTTTGGTGGAGATTCCAAGGGATTGTAACATCATTTGTAGATTATTCTTGAGTGTACAGGTTTTGCATGCAATCAATAATGAATCCTTGGGAATTGCACAATCAATTTGGAGGAAATTCATAAAGAATAGGGGCCAATTTCCTCAGGATTTGCACAAGGAAATAGGATCTTAGGTGGAGGTATAAATTGACTAAGTTTGGATCATATATTTTTATTATTTTTATTGAGTTGAAAATAATACTGAGAGGGGGGGTGAATCAGTATTATCTAGTCCTTTTAACAATTCTTCCTTATTTATACTTTGAATTATTTTTGCATATCAGTACCATAAAAAAATGAGCATGAACAAGAAAAACAGACAGTCACATCAAAGAACACCAGATATAAGGTGGAAACCCAATGTGGGTGAAAACCACCTGCTGCAATATGTCTCTATCTTCTTTCAAATTAGAAACTCCTTTTACAATGGTCTTGTACTGGTGCAGTCCTTTACCAGTACGCAGGCTGCAACCTGCAGAGAGCTACAACTCTCTCTCGTTTTCCAGTCTCTCCTGGAAGGGAGCTACAACCCCCTACTTCTTTTCTTTCAAGGACCACTTTTCATAAATTTTCAAACTGGATCCATAAATATCAAATGATCATCAAGTACCAGTAAGTCACCCAGATAACCAGATCCACAATAACAGAAACCTAAACCCAGAACACCTTCTATGGCGTCTCCTGTGGCGCCTCCTGCGGCGCCTCCTACGGCGTCTCCTGCGGCGCCTCCTGCGGCTTCTCCTACGGCGCCTCCTGTGGCGTCTCCTGCGGCATCTCCTACGGTGCCTCCTACGGTGTCTCCTGCAGCGCCTCCTGCGGCATCTCCTGCGGCGCCTCCTGTGGCGCCTCCTGCGGTGTCTCCTGCGGCGCCTCCTGCAGCGCCTCCTGCAGTGTCTCCTACGGCGCCTCCGCACTTCCGCAGCTGCAGCGCTCAAGAGATCACCCGAGAGATAACCCTTCACAGATTCGCTTTCCACTTCACTTTCATATAGATTGAGCTTTTGAAACAATAACCCAATATTTCAGATCTTAAGATATTCAACCCAAAAGCATACACAAGCCAAATGATCTCCTTTGCTTTATATAGGCAAGCTCTTCCTCAAATCATGGACCAATACCACGGGCCAAAACCATAACAAACCAATACCATCAACTCAATACTAGGGATCAACACGTCTGTCGAGATGCCATGGTCCAAAAACCATAGGTTCAAATTCCAAGGACTAACTACCATGGACCAAAGGTAAATTTTCCCACATGAAATAAACTTTTCTCTGCATAAAATTCCGTGAACTTTTCTCCTGCGTACTTCTTAATTCTCATCATATTGAGAGCCATGCCATGGGTGTTGCCATCAAGTACAACATCTGTAACATATAACCATACCAGAAACATAATGCCAACAGGTTGAGAATGAAATCGATTTAAGAAACAATTTTTTAAGATATAATAATGGAGGAGAGTTCACATCCAAGGAATTCCAACATGTCTATGAGGAATAGGGAATAAAGAGACAATTCTCAGTGTCTAGGACACCACAAAAAAATAGATTCACTGAAAGAAAGGACATAACCATTGAAGAAATGGTTAGGATCATGCTAAATGATTGCAAATTAGGTGATGTGTTTTGGGTCTAGGCAATGGAGATAACGATGCACATTATAAATAGAGGAATTATCAAGAGTAATAATGGAAAGGCATTGTAGGAACTATGGAAGGAAAGACCAACAAATGTAAAGCACCGTAGAATCTTCGAGAGAAAATACTACATTAAGATGGAAGATAAGAATATTGGGAAAATTGACTAAAGAGTAGAGTACAGAATATTTGCTGGGTACTGACAAAAGAGCAAGGGATACAAATGCTACAATCTAAGACTCAACAAGATAGTGGAGAACATAAATATAATTGTTGATGAAACCCATGAGTCATAGATGAAGCAATGATCCTCATCTTCAAGAATGGAAGAAAGATAAGAACCAGAGAAAGAAGAAAAAGGAAAGGAAGAAGAAGGAGAAGGAGAAGAGGAGTCAACTACTAATCAATAAAATAGTCAGCAGACATCATCTAAATCTCCTAAACATTGGTACTAAAACAATCATCCATCAAATTAGACTATTGGTGATGTAAATTCAGGAATAGGAACTAGAAAAAGTAGGACATAGAAAATTCATATTTCTTTACTATCCACATTCAAGCCTATCAACGTTGAAAAAGCTATCCATGGTGAATATTGGATTAAATCCATGGAAGAAGAAATTGACCAGATCAAGAAGAATGATACATGGGAATTGGTGCATAGACCTAAAGAAAAAAGTGTCATTGGGACAAAATGGGTCTTTAGAAACAAGTTGAATGAATATGGACATGTGACGAAGAACAAAGTGAGACTGGTATGTAAAGGATATGCATAGGTTGAAGGAATATATTTTGAGGAGACATTTGCACTAGTTTCCAGGATAGAAGCCATCAAGATGTTCTTAGCCTATGAATTTTCAAGATTAAGGTCTATCAGATGGATGCTAAATCATCTTTCTTAAATGGAGAATTGAAGGAAGAAGTTTATATAGAGAAAACCAAAAGATTTCTATTTCCAGACAAGTAGGACTATGCATGCGAGTTGAAGAAATATTTGTATAGTCTCAAACAAGCCCCAAGAGCCTGGTATGTATGTATTTACTTAGTGATTTGACCATATTCTTGGGACTTCAAATACCTTAGGAAGAAGATGGCATATTCAAATCTCAAACCAAGTACATCAAATAAATGTTGAAAAGGTTCCAAATGGAAGATTGTAAATTAGTTGGCAACTAATGGTGACTAGTTGTAAGTTAAGCAAGGATGATATATCGAAGGAAGCATATCAAAGACTATATAAGTTGATGATTAGAAGTCTATTGTATGTGATAGCTTCAAGACTAGATGTGATGTTGGAAGTTGGACAGGTAGCATGTTTCCAAGTAGCACCAAAAGAATCCCATGTTGTTGTAGTTAAAAGGATCTTCCAATACCATAAAGGAACAATAGATTTTTGACCATGGTATATAAAGGGGAATGAATTGACCTTAACAACCTATATGGATGCAGATTTGAAAGGAAACATTGATGATCACAAAAGCACTAGTGGAGCAACCTATTATTTGGGTGATTGTATTATACCATGGTTGAGCAAGAAGCAGCCTTCAGTCTCTTTGTCCACAAAAAACTTAGAATATATCACATTAGTCACATGTTGTACTCAGGTTCTCTGGATGAAGCAAACTTTGTATGATCTCCAAGTAAAATTTGATGAGCCCCTTATGTTGTTATGTGACAATGCCAGTGTTGTACGTCTCTCCAATAATCCTATAATGCATTCAAAGTAAAAACACATTCCTATTAAATACCACTTGTTATCGCCAAAAAATGATCACCTAGTCATTTCTAACTAGGTGGATCAAAATACACCATGTCGATTTAGTTTTACCATAGTAAAATCACTTTCACTATGGAAAATAATTTAGTAAACCACTTTTATTAAATTATTTTATGATTTAAATATAAAAACCCATGAAAATAATTAGATAAATAATTATTTATTTATTTTTCTCTAGGATGATTATTAAAATCATTATTTAATAATTATTCCTTGTCACATTTGACTAAATCTCTTAGGAATATTTAAATAAATCATTATTTATTTGAATTTCCTTATTCTTGTTATTAGAATAAGTATTAAATCACTATTTAATAGTTATTTTGATTTCAGACATTTCTTGTTTCTCGTGAAATAATTAATGAACCATTTTATTTGTTAATTATTTATAAATTAAGGTATTTAACCATTTTAAATTCCTTTTCCCTCTCCAATAAATATAATAAAGTATTCCAAGTAGTTAGATTTGAATTTGGTTAATATTATTTTAGTATTCTCCATTTTCGAGATTAAATCCATACTTTTCTACATAAAGGAGGGTTTTTCATTCATTCTTCACCATGATCATTATCATCGTCAACATTATCATCATTTTGCTTAAGCTCCCATTTTGAGTGCTTCACTCTTGTTTAGTTTTTTCACATTGAGAGAGAGGATCAATTTTCTGAAGAGTCAAGAATATCAAAGGACCTATCCCACGGAAGAGGACTTACAGACCAATCTGTAGATCTCCTTCACCAGGGGTTATCAATAAAATATTAATTCATTTAAAATTGTCTTTCCAATTAGGTTATTATACTGGATACTTTATATTATTGCTTTTTGTTTTAAGTTATAACTTCTTTTATTGTAGGTTTTCTATTTGTGTTTTAGATCCAGGATGACAACAACCATCAACTTGTTGTTAGGGTTACTTGTCACCTAGTAACTTAAGTGTAGTATTTTTGGTACACCTTCCAGTAATTTTCACACTAACAAATGACGACTCCACTGGGTCTCTAGTTACACATTTGTCTTCCAACACATGGTGACTCCACTCGTGTAATAACAACATTCTTGGGCGACTGAAGTTTCAAAAAATTTCAGGGTTTTATTCAATTAATTTTTCTCTCAATTTCTATTTATGGTATTAAACCCTATTTTGTCAAATTTTTGGATTCTATTGGGTTTTTGGTATTTTCTGTAGGTCACAGGTACTAGCTAAGAAAGAGATGGCAAAATCTGTGTGAGATTTGCTAACTGAGACTCCCGGGAACAAAAAACACTTTTTTTCCCCATAAGTGAGTTGCAAAGCAAAATTTTTGCTCAAATATTGCATTTTCCTCAATTCCAGGTCAGTACCCATGTTCTTGAAATTTTCTTATTTTTATTTTTATTTTTTTATAGTTTTGTCAAGAGTGTTATATGTAGACTAGTTTGGGTTATTCATCTCTGTTTGTCAGTCTCCCTTAGGCCTAATCCACTTGATTTGTCTCTTTGAGGAAGGAAATAGCCCACTAGGATTTAGAGTACACCTCCATATTGTTGGGAAGAGATTTGCTGAGTGACGAATCTAGGGATTTTAGCATTCCCAGCCTCTTTTTTTCAGATCTGATCCATTGAATAGGTTTATTTCACCTTTTCTCCCTTTATAGTTTGGGTTTTCCTTCCTCCCCCCCCAGGATCCCCTTGAGCATCCTCGATCTTTGAGCTTCACACTTGTCCTTTACAACATTTTTCACTTTTGATTTTTGTTGTTTGTCTACATCATTTACAATAGATTAGAGCCTTTAGATCCCAGTTCCTTGACATTAGATATTTTTGGCCTCTTTTTGTGTCTTTGAGTGGCTTGTTTTTCCTTCTCTTACTTAAATTCTTAGTAGCCCTTGTGGGTGGGGTTGTGTGCTTGATTGGCTATTTAGTTTTTTTTCATTTTCAGATTTATTTATAGTAGTTTCAACATTTTACTTTCAGCAGCACATGGCATCATAAAAAATGCTTAATTAAATCATCCACTTGACACATAATTTTCACACACTCATAGCTTAAGTGAATGTGAGCTTGGTTAACACCACCAATCCAAGACTTTAAACACTAGACCTTAATAAATAAACACACATAGATTGAGCCCACTTGGGCATCAAGGACATATAATCTTTGTAGTGTAGGTGTAGGGTCAGTGGGATAGGCTTCCTATAACACCCATCGGTTACTTTTCATTGAGACATAGAAGTTGACATATTAGGGAGCTTAAAATCCTTCATCATCCCACAGTCAAAGCCGAAGTGTGTTAGAAACTCGATTCAGAGGAGGTTACGCTAGGTCATCATGCGAGTAGTTCTCCTCGGTACTACCCAACCCATGGTAGGGAATTTCGCACGGTGGCTGACTACCAAGAAGCTCAAGACTTGACCACCCTCATGGGATGAAGGTAATCGTAGTGACCATCTAAGAAAACACCTTCTAGGATTGGCTGTGGGAAGCAGTTGGTCCTCTACCCCACCTTTCTCTAGAAAACTCTGCTTGTGGGCATGAGATTTCGTCAAGTAAGAAGTTCTTTGGAAGGCCATATGAAACAATAGATATAGGATTGTTTGAGGATGTTGATCACCTATAGGCTAGATGTATTTTTATTTGATAGGACTAGTTTTCTTTTATTAGAGTAATATAATTAAAATAGGTAGTTAACACTTGGCACCACTGCACTAGGCGTTTTCTTGTTGCTTGTTTCTTTTTAATTCCTATCATGATATCTTTAGTCTAGACACAATTACACCTCCAAGGAATTTGTCACATTGAATTCAAGGGCTTCACCCTCAGCTCCCATTAGGCCATATTACTCCTCCCCACTTCCATTCCTCCATCGAGTCATCATTTTGATTTTGATTCTGATTTTGCTGATTCATCTCATTCATCCTCTGATTTCACGTCTTCTCAACCCCATATCACCATCATGTCAGGCACAAATGTGGGTGCAGGAACCTAGGGCGATAACCTAGGTGCTAACCAGGGCACCCCCACTAGCAGAACCCCAATTGGTGTGGTCACTCCTACTCCTTACTTCCTTTTTCGCTAGTTTAAGTCTCCCAAATTTTAACCATCTTATTAATGACCTTCTTATCCATGATCCCACATGACCAACAATGCCTACTAAACTTCCTTCAGACATCCCAAAGTTTGAAGGTAATCTTGTAGAAGATCCAACTAATCATGTTTTCTCCTTCCATATGTGGTGTTCATCAAAATCCATTACTGAAGATTCCATTCTTCTACGATTGTTCCAACGCATGCTCACTGGAGCTGATGCGAAGTAGTATGTAGACTAGCCCAGGGCAATCCATTCCACTTTAGTGAATCTTACCACAAGATTTCTTTCATATTTTTAGTTACCTCTCCCTTATGATATTGGTACCAAAATTTTGACTTCATTCCATCAAAATTTTGCCACCCGCCTTTCCGACCATGTTCAAGAATGGATTAGAAGGAGGAGTGTATGTAAAGCTCCTAAATTCGAAGATTGAGTCTAGATGGATTAGTTTCTTAGATCATTATTGGCCCCCATTGAAAAATATGTCACATCACACTTTCCTAAATCTGAGGAAGAAGCATTCCAAATAGCTCTCAAATTTAATCTAATTTATGCTCAGTCAGGTTATGTTTACACTGTCAACCCTGATCTACCTCAGCCTGGTGCTGCTAACATGCCAGGGGAATCTCGTGCTACAAATGGAATATTTGGAAGCATATCACACCTTTAGCCATATGCTCCACCTTAGATGAGTTATGGTTACCCCCAAGGAGGGACCAATTCCATGTACAATTATCCCTCCCCCAATCCCCCCTCAAGGAAATCCTTATCTACGTCTTAGCACACCATATGCATATCCTTCTTTGCATCAACAGATTCCTAGGCTAGTTGTTTCTCCTAATTCTTATACAAATATTGCCCCATATCCCTATTATCCATATGTATATCCTAATGCTCCAACCCCTTCAGCACCAGCGCCTCAGCCCCCCATGCATGCACTCCCTTCACCACAACAACCACCTCCTCCACAAGGACAAGTTTATCCTCAGCTGAGTGGACCCAATCCCCCTAACCCCAAGAAAAGGAACAAGGGGAAGTGTAATAGGAACCAGTAGAAACAAGCTAATTAAGGCAACCAGGTTCCTCCACCCAATGCCCCTTAAGTTACTCAACCTAATCTTGTAACCCAACTACAGGGTGTCAGCCCAAGCAGAACAAGAATCTTTGTACGAAAAAACCTTGTGCTTGTTGAAGAGTCTATGGTAATTATACCCATGAGTGTCCACTTTTACCTTAGATGGGACAAGCATGGGAAGATCAAGAATCTTCTCGAGGATCATCGCCCACAGCTCCTCCTCCTCCTGCTCTTGCTTCATCCCAACTGGGCGTACTTACCAATCCTTTTCCTCAACAAGGATACATAGTTGATAAACCTACACAAGGTCAAGCAACCCAATCACACCAATATGCCAAGCCACCTACTAAGTTTGTGACCGAGTCTCAACCAAAAGGGTATACAAAGCCTCTATCGATACCCAACGATACCATATAGATCCTTGGGCCATACCCAAGATCCCCAAAGGTCCATTACATCGAAATTCTACTTCTACCAAAGCCTCCCATACATATAACATAGTAGATGACTTGGAGTAGTATCATGTTTCCATGTCAACACTAGAAGTTCTCTAGACGTGCCCATCACAACGAAAAGATCTACTATCTACTCTAGGTGTCATGGATCCTCAATATGATTAGATGGTTGTCTTTTATGTTGACAATTCGGATAACCCTCCCTTACCTTCATCTATTTCTTTCCAAATTCCAGTCTCCATTTGAAGCACCACTGTCCAGCAGTGTATAATTGATGAAGGCACATCCACTTGTGTGATGGATGCTAGTTTTTGGAAACAACTTGGTTCCCCTGACCTATCCTTGTCCACCCTTATTCTGTGTGAATGCGATGGTCATCCTTCACAACCCCTTGGCTTATACTACACCTTCCCAGTCATAGTTGCTGGAAAGACCATCTGTATTGACATCAAAGTCATTGATGCTCCCCTTGACTATAACATCCTTTTGGGTCATAGTTATACTTATGCCATGTCAACTGTCACATTTGCAAATCACCATAATATGTGATTTCCCCACAAGGGAAGGATCATCATTGTTGATCAGTTGATGTATTATGATCCAAAATCCCAGACTTCACCTCAGACCAACATTTCTTCCATGGTTGATAATAAGATTGTCTCGACTGTTTCTCTAGGAGTCTATAAAGATTCATCTTTACATGGTTCTTACTATTCCCCCCCACCTACTCCTTTTGAGCCTAGCTCATTGAATGTTTTCATGCTTCAAGCATTGTGGGCCACCCACAAATTGGTCATTATGCCTTCACAACAATCTGCACATTCACAACTTGTTGTGCCTGACTTAACATCGCCCACTGATACAACTCCTCAAGGATCACTTCCTTCTCCTAGTATCTCTCCTAATCCATTTCCACATGGAACCCTTCCCCTAGGCCTTAACCATTGTGGAGAAGTTCCTCTAGATCACTATCCTTTTGGTTAGATACCCTTCTTATTTCCACCTCTTGGAGTCTATTCTACACCTGACGTGGCTACATTGAGTCTACCCAATATTACCTTAGGGATCCCAGTTGGGTACATCAATACTCTCGCAAACAGTCCACTTAATCAATCAAAACATTACACCTCTTTGACCCCTATCTAACTGGTTGTTCCTACCCTTGCCTTTGCTTTAATTCATCATCAACCTCAACAGGAGCTTACTCCTGTTGCAAAGGCATCTGGCAAGGGGGGCAAAGCCCAAAAGAAGGGAACCCAAAAGAATGGAACCCAAAACAAGGCCTCCCTGTAACTCCAACTTTTCCTAAGCCACTAGAGCCTCTTCCTCCTTGTGCTTTGCATGATGTTGTCGGTCATGCCACCAATAATAGTCTTGAACTCCCTCATGTTAGGATGTGGTCACTGATATCTTCCCTGATTCTAACATTCCCGAGGTTCATGTCACCTTACCAGAGTCAACTATGAATATCTAATCATTACGCACAAACCACCCTTGCAGATTGTGTGATAATTATGGCCATTATTCCATTCACTATCCCTATCTCAAATATTTTTGTGAAATGCTTCAAGTGCTTTGTGAATTAGAGGCTGCTCATAATGAGTCCACTTCTCCTTTATCTGTAGATTCTGGTCTCACTTCTACACCAGAACAGGAGGTCTCTACAACAACCATTGTGATCCCTCCCCCTGATGTCAAGATGATGGATAGTTCTGATCCTATTCTCTACCTATCGTCAATCATGAGATCATTACCTGGAAATTCTCCGTATGTTTCCTTTCGTGCTTTTTTTGAACCTTCTTCATCGAACACATTGGTCTCAACATCAGTAGATATTCCATCTTCTAGTCATATGTCTTCTACTTTTGACGATGTGTATGTGAACCTTGTCTCTCATGAAGAGGCTTCAAGTAGCTCTTTGCCATCATGTGGTCCTTCTTCCTCGAGTCCACCCATCTTCCATTCTGATGAAGACATTATGGAAGCTATGACCACCCCTGATTATCCTTCAGATGATATGCACCATCATACATACTTCCTTCTGCAGCAGATCCATGACCAATATGTTGTGGAATCCAAAGACTTCATTCATGGTGAGGTTGATTGGTTCAATCCCCCCCTAATTCGAACCCAAGAATTCGAACCACGTCTACCTTGTGGCCATTACATTGCCACCCAATTTCTGGGTAAGGGGGCATCCATTTTTTAGAGTCCAGGAGAAGCAATTCTCCCCAACCCTCTTAGTGCATCTGGCAGTTTCAACTCTAGTACCATTATTCTTCCCCATTTAGAAGAACCTCGAGAGTCTCATATCACTTCAGATCACTCTAGGGATGATCCAATTAACCATTCCTCCATATTACATCAATAACCCGGTCCCTTAGAAATTGTTGTTTTTCAACTACCATGTTTAATAGGTGAGCATCAGTTCATTATATCCAAAGCCACCCTTTGGTATAGTAACACCATGTATGTGAACCCAGAAATTTAGTTCATTTGATTTATATGTGTAGTTCCAAATGAGATTGGTAATCCACCATTCCATTTTTATAACTGTATTTGTCCACTCTTCCCATAAGAAGACAACCATAAAAATATGGTGAACCACATCATCAAAATGTGTTTGGAGTCCATTACTCTAAATACATCTTGTATGCCCATAGCATACTCCACCTATCCCTACTGGGGGAAACATGCCTTTCCATATCCTCATCATCCTTTGGAGGATATCATTCTAGTTGGGCCAAGATGCTTAAATCCATTATTTGAGCACTTGGAACACAATGGCACTCCACAATCTCCTCCTTCTGGGGCCATCATTCCCACCTTTGCATACTAGAATAGTCCCCTCCATCACATATACTGGGGGGCAGTATCCCATGCTTGGGGGCATGATGGTTCCTCCCTTAGCCAACTTCTCACTTTTTCAACATAAGTATCTGCCTAGACCCCAATGATCTAGGTCCTTACTTGGATAGTTTATCCTACCGGCCTCTTCGTCTAGCCATATACACACCACATATTATAGATGCTTGATACCATATCTTCAACCTTTCTACTTTGTGTGATGCCAAACTTACCACCAAGTCCCTATGTCTGGCTTGGTAGGTAGGGATGATTCTATACCTTCTCTAGTAGTTCATTCATATATTCCTTTCTTACCTTGATTCTTCACTAGGAATCATCCTTCCAAGAAGAATTAAGGCCATTTTTAGACAAGTAAGGTTACATACTTGAAAGTTTCAGATCTTGATTATGATGGTCGTTTTCTCTCTTACGATCTCCACGTGATTTAAGGACTTCTCCTCCTCTCCAAATTCTCCATAACTCACTAGGCAAATGAATTGCATTTGGAGGTAAAATTCCCTTTTATAGGAAAAACCCTAGTTTTTTTCCATCTCCCATTGCAACCTAGCCGTAGCTCTGTTTGAAGAACCATTAGCACCATTGGAAATTTCTCACAGATTTCTACAATGGGTCTCTCTTTGTTTACGACAATTTAAAACTTCACCCAGAAGCCATTTTTTCCATGAGGTCTCACTTTGTCGCCTCTTAAAACCGAATCTCTTCATCTGAGCCATCCATACCCTAGTACCACTTTACTTTTGCAGTCGTTGACTCACGTGTCTATTTTCATCATGAGTAACCATCATTTACTCATGTTTTCATGGTACCCACCGGGCCTCTCCCTCATGGCAGCATCATTGAGTCACCCTTGTTCAGAGCATCTGAGGTGTGTCACCCTTATGCTTATGGAGTCCATTCTGAGTCACCATTTGAGTCCTGTAACAATGTTTCATTCGTTGTCATGTCACATTTCTCTCATTTTACTTATATTATTAGTGTAGGGGGACTTACAAACCAAAATGTAGATCTTGTTCACCAGGTGTTATCAATAAAATATTAATTCATTTAAAATTATCTTTCCAATTGGGTTATTATACTGGATTCTTTATATTGCTCCTTTTTGTTTTGGGTTATATCTTCTTTTACTACAAGTTTTCTATTTTTGTTTTAGATCTAAGATGAAAATAACCATCAACTTGTTGTTAGGGTCACTTGTCACCTAGTGACCTAAATGAAGAATTTTTGGTAAACCCTATAGCCTGATTTTTCACACTAACACCACCTTCTTTGAGAATAGGTTACAAAGAAGAATATCAAGGTGGACTACGTTGGGACAAAGGAACATATAACTGGAATTTTCACCAAACCTCTACTCGAGAGATCTTTAAGTATCTTCATAAGAAGATTGGAATTCTATTAGGTTCACATTGATATACATTCCATTTAGCTAAGAAAATAGGAGGAGATAGGCATGTTGTAGGAAGAGAAAAATAGATATCTTGCCAGGGGGAGTTACCCTTTTCCATTGATGTCAAAGGGGGAGAGAAATCAAGGGAAGAAGATAAGAGACATGGAGTTAGGGGGAGAAGTGATCGTAGGGGGAGTACATCTGTTTCCATCAATGACAAAGGGGGATATTGTTGAACCATGGTTGTCATTTACATCAACCCATTTAGAAACCGGAGGAATCCTCACTTTTGATGATAAAATGAAAAGGAAGATCAAGGTCTTTAGGGTCAGGATCATTGACATTTGATTCACCTCATCAACTGATTCCAATGGTAGGTGGTATGTCTCATAATTCCTCATAGTTGAGGAGGTACATTTCTATAAATATTGGATCCATTTTGGTCAAGAATCCCCAAAGGATATGCTACAAGAAAGGTGTTTTTATTCAAGAAAATTAAAAATAAAATGGGCCTAGTTAAAAGAAGATTTTACTAAAGGGAATAGTAACCAAAATTAACTTAAATTCAACCTAAATGATTATGGGGTTTTTGGCCCCAAAAATTAAAATTTAAATTTAAATTGAAAGTTGGCCAAAACCCACCTAGAATCCCCCTTGGTCATTATAAAAATAGGCTCTTTCACTCCTCAGAGGAAAGCATTTGAATGCTTATCTTGTGAAAATATTCATTAGATATCTCTGCATCCTTGAGTAGTGTATCTTATCCAATAGTAGGTCGAAGTTCTGAAGGGTTTTGGGCTTAATGGTTACATGTTTTGGGCTATGGTTTTTGTTGTAGTAAAGTGCACTTGAAGCAAAGATATATTTGAAGCCTTTGTGAGATCAAGCAAATATTTGTGGAGTCCAAGGTTTCTTGTTCCTACAAATGTATTTATTAATATGATTTTATGTGCATACTTGTCTAATATTTTTAGCCCTCTTAGGGCACAAACTAGCATCACATTTTGGCACAAAATTATATGATTTTTTTCCCCTCTGTGGTAGGGTAAGTCTGAGAAAAATGTTTAGTAGGAATTTGGTATAATTCATACGCAAGTTACTGAAAAGCATGGCGATCCTTTGAGTCTAGTTCCGTAGTCATCAAGCAAAACAATTTAGATTATCTAGTGGCATCACCATGGCATGGATACTTGGCTCTTGATTTTTCCCATGGAACATTAATTTCGTTCTTTCAATTAGTACATCAATACATATTCTGGTCCTCCTTGAATTATTTATGAAGCTCATATTGTGTCATCATTTGAAGAAGGACTCATTAGAATATCTATCTTTCTCTAAAGCATATTTTTTATCATTCTATTGATTTTATATGTTTTTTTAATATAGTTCTATTGGCATTATGGATAAAGTGTTGTCCTTGATGGCAACTCTTGTAGGTGATGGAGCACTGTACATCAGGTTGATGATCAGCTTTCAAATATTGGAGAAAATAATGGGCTCCAATAATGGGTACGCAGGTACTCAGTACAGAAGGCGCGTACACGCAGGTATTCCATACAAAAAGTGCGTACATACCCGCAGGTCACCCATTCAGAAGGTGCGTACCCCCAGTGCACACTCTTCAAGGCAGTAAAGCGTGCACACGTGGGGTTTCTTATGTTTAACCCTTGGTATTTAGCCGACAGTATTGTATTATTATGGTTTTGGCCCGTGGTATTGGTCCATGATTTGAGGAAGAGCTTGCCTATATAAAGCAAAGGAGATCATTTGGCTTGTGCATCTTTTAAAAATTGAATATCTTAAGATCTTAAATATTGGGTTCTCGGTTTAAAAGCTTGATCTATAAAAGAGAAATTGAAAGCGAATCTGTGAAGGGTGATCTCTCGAGCGCAAGACCAGATCTGAGCATCTGACTGTATTTCGGCCCTAATCAGAGGTACGCAGTTGATTAACGGTGCGAGTGCGTGGGTATGCAGAGGCAACGAAGGGGCAGTGTGTGGGTACGCAGAGGCGACGAAGGCGCAGTGCGTGGGTACGCATAGGCGACGAAGGCGCAGTGCGTGGGTACGCAGAGCGACAGAGGTTCAGGTGCGTACGCACAGAAACAGTATGCGGTGCGATAGTGTCTTTGGGTGCGTGGCTTCAGTGAAGTACGCGACGCGATAGTGTATCTGGATGCGTACTTTTAGCAACAGTACGCATCGCGATTGAAGAACAAATGCATAGGCACGCGGTGCAACAGAACGTTGTCTGTGGGTATACGCAGGGGCGCAGAAGGTGAAGTGCGTGGCGACGCAGGCCAGTGAAAGGAAAACTGCGTTTCTGTCTTAAGAACTTTTGTTGACTGAATTTTTTTGTTGAAAAGGTGTTCTGGGTTTAGTTCTGTTATTGTTGATCTGGTTACTGCAGCTGACTGTGTAATTTACATGTACTTGATGATCGTTTGGTGTATATGGATCCAGTTTGAAAATTTATGAAAAGTGGTCCTTGAAAAGAAGTAGGGGGTTGTAACTCCCTTCCAGAAGAGACTGGAAAACGAGAGAGAGTTGTAGCTCTCTGCAGGTTGCAGCCTGCGTAATGGTAAAGGATTGCACCAGTACAAGACCATTGTAAAAGGAGTTTCTAATTTGAAAGAAGATAGAGAGATATTGCAACAGGTGGTTTTCACCCACATTGGGTTTCCACCTTATATCTGGTGTTCTTTGATGTGACTGTCTATTTTTCTTGTTCATGCTCATTATTTTATGGTACTGACATGCAAAAATAATTCAAGTGTAAATAACGAAGATTTGGTAAAAGAAATAGATAATACTGATTCACCCCCCCTCTCAGTTTTATTTTCAACAAAGCAGAAAGAAGAAGAATAGATTAGGTGTGGCCTTGCTCTCGGCTCATTTGAATAATAATATGAATGGTACATAGAGATCATATGCTCTCATCACATGAGTGGATAAAGAAGTAAGATGGAGTCTATCAAGAAAAACCAACATGGTAATTTTATTCGTGGATATAATGCTCCAACAAAATTTGGGAAAAGGTAGAGCTAGAATTAACAAAAATAAAGGAGAAGTTGATACTTTATTAATTCAAGGGTTAAAGAAGAATATTTGAAGTGTAGGTGAAGTGGACAACAAAGGAAATTTAATTGTGTTTACATAAACCAAATGAAAAATTTATAGATGAAGAATCTAGAAAGGTCATAACAAGAGGATATAGAAACCCAGACAAATTATATGTGCTTAAAGAATAAATTCTCATAGATATGAGGAGTATTCAAACTCATTTTAAAAGAATATGGTTCCCATTGTAGTCCATTATTGTTAAATGAATACTTATAACAATAACTATAGAAGGGATGTGTGGTGAATGGCATCATGAGAACATAAGATGATTAACAGGTCCTTGGGATTAGTGATGTATAGTCTCAGTGGGAGAAATACTTATGTTGATGATGATTTGCATGGTTGTTTTAATATTCATGGTTACTAATAGTACATCTTATGTAATATAAACAAATGTGTATATGTAGTACAGGTTTAGGGGGAGTTGTGGTTATAAAATTTCAACATTTCACTTTCCATATGTGATTATTATAAAGGATAGTCACATACATATACGTGAGTTATGACACAGATAGTCGCATATGTTTTCTTGTGATGAAGAAACAATAGGAAAAAATCAAGGAAAACCTCTGACATGCTTCAAACAATTTATATTTGGATTTCTTATTCAGATGTTATTGGTTATGGTCAATGGATGCTAATTAGAAATGGTATTGGATTATAATATGTTATGAATTACTACAATATGAAATTGATGACATGGATTTACTGATTGATAATTTTTTTTATGACCTTACTGATGGATGAGTTGTTTCTATCAAAGATGATAGTGAACCATTGGCACAGATTTAGGGGTGTCATTTTCTATGCCTCTAGTAACCTATTGTTGGCATTATGATTGTTTGAAAATTTCTTGTTACATAATGATCCTTATATTAATGATGTTGCTGAAGATACTCATGTTGTTGAAGCTTTTGAATGATTACTATATGTTACACCATGGTATGGCACTACCATGGGTTGGCTATGGTGAAATATGGATGATGCTGATCAAATTTGTGATGCATGTATATGACAATACATATAACATGAAAATAGAATGTTGATCTTGTTGATATGAGATCAAAGATGGGTTGATTTCACAATATTATGATTCATTGATGATGATAATAAGGTCATACATATTACTAAAGAGGATCTTACAGATGAGTACTTGAGTTTCATATTGGTGAAATGGTTTTGATATGAAAATTCTTCTTGTATGAAGATAATGGGCCAAGAAAAATGATGTTGTTGCAGGTTTGATAAAGACATGGTTATTGATATACTACTGCTACATCTGTTGGATGATACTTGGAGACATGGCATATTTTACATATTGATTAAGTTGATGAATGATGCTACATTTCCATATTTTACTTTATGATGGAATGCTTGATTCTTACATATTTCATTGATGCATGGAAAGATATGTTGTTTTGCTGCAAAAGATCTATATGACCTTCATGAATTTAAGGGGATGAGTTCTATGGAACAATCTTATGTTTTTGATGATGCATACTTTGTCACAGGTTGATGATATTACACTTCTTATTAGTGATGTACATGGTTCTACTATTAGGTGCTTATGGTGTAGATCCTACATATATGATTGTCGAAGACTACCTCGATCTTTCTATCTCACTATTAAGCTTCTTGGTCTTCGTTATAAATTTCATATCTCTCACTTGATGTAAAGTTCATGTAAACACGTATGGTATAAATCATTGTAAAATTCAGTCACGTATGGACTATTGTGGTTAAGTCATGTAATCCAATCTTTTTGGGCCCATGATGTAATGTTGATTCAAATATGTAATCCCACTTTATTGGTTGATAAATGTATGCATGATCATTAGTGATAGGAAACATCATGTATGGTTGAGTCATAGAGTCATGTAATTCCTTTCATATATTCAAAAAATTTGGCATGTGCTCAGGGGGAGCATGATTAGTATTCAATTTTCGTACTCAACTAATCAGAACTATAGTGCTCATGCCAAAGGGGAAGATTAACTTGGTGTTTGAACATATTAGTGCTTAGTTTGATGTGTTTCACAGGTGATGGTTACAAAATACTAAAGTGGTTTCCATCAAGTCCAAAGGGGTAGATTGTTGGCATTATGAATAATGTGTTGTCCTTAATGGCAACCTACTTGTAGCAGGATGTGTTTGAGCTATCCTTGATGGCAACCTACTTGGTAAAATATGTCAAAATAATGGTAGAAGGATGAGTACAGATGTGACAGAGAGTTTGGACAAAGGAATAGTAGTCTAGAGATGGAATAATGATGAAGGTGATGTTTTGAGAAATAGGCGTGAGTTCTATGATGCAAAGATTTGTACATACACCCACATGGAAAAGAAAAAATGCACACATTTTCCGCACCATGGTATCCTAAATACCAAGGAACTTTACCATGGTATTGGCCCATAGTAATGAGGGTAGTAACAAATATTTGAACCGATCTAGGAATACCATCAGAGTTACTAAGGATTTGACCCATGGTATTAGATAAGGCCTAAGCTATATAAGGAGATGAAGATCAATGTGTTTTGTGTGAATGTAATGGGTTAATGATGAGTGTTTGATCTGAAATAAGAGTGTACCTAGGAATATGATGATGGATGAGATCCAATATATTTGAAATGAATATGTATTGAATAATATGCTCATGGGTTGATTTGGTCTGTGATGATAATGTTTTGATGTGTGATGTTTTTATGTATGACGCAATATGGTATGTCTAAATCTCTTTTTTATAGCGAAGGTTTGTGTGAACAATTACATATTTGTATACAAGTTTGTTTAAGGAAACATGTGTACATACCTAGAGCTGCTTCTGGGTAGTCACGTGTCGATTCTATAGTTTTGAATACAACAAAGTAGTATAAATGAAAAGAGAAAAAAAGTAGTAGCAGCAATCATGTATGATTGTGATCAAGGCAAAGAAACAACGAAAGTGAAGTAAAAGATGAGATGGTAATGGAGCAGCAACACAAAGAAACAGGAAGAGAAGAGGTGATGGTAGAGGAGAAATAATAAGGAAAAGGAATATGTTGATATAGTTTTAAAGAAACAAGTTATGCTTGGTGTGCTTGATGGCAATAGAACAAAGTAGCAATAAATGCCTTGGTCGCTCCACAGAACATTGATGCTTGCATGTGTTGTGTGTAAGGCTGATTTAAAGACTGATTTGTTGCAGAAAATTATTATGATGCAAGGCAAGAATCCATGACAACAAAGGCAAGGCAAGACTCCATGACAACAAAGGCAAGGCTAATGAGACGATGACATGAATATGTTGTGATGCATGTCTAAGGGAAAGTTGTTGCATAGATTTGTTTGTGATGCATTAATGGGAAATTTTGTTATTGATCATGAAGAATGAATTCTTAATTATATAGCCAGATCTTATTCCTAAAATGTTACATGATGCTAGCATCATGTTCAAGAATTTAATCATTACATGTGGATGAAAATAATATTGTGTGGAGGATTTAGTTTTGTTTTCTAATATTCAAAATATGAAGAGTTTGAAAATGAATGAGTGGAATGAAAAAATTCAAGCTTGTCCACTTCATATTCTTATGTGGGATAAAAATAAGCAACAAAATATATTTATAAAAGATGTGATTTTGGAAGGAAAGAGAAGTTAGAGAGTTGGAGAATGTGTGAGAGCTAATTGAGGTATTATGCATTAGTTACCTGGCACATTTGAAGCTTATGTAAAGTAGATTTGAAGGGAAGAAGAGACATAAATGAATATGGAGATATGAAAAATTTATGACCAGGTAAACTAGCACGTTATTGTTTCTTATTTTCATCAGGATATTGTAGTCTCCTTTAAAGTAGTGGCTTGATTAATATCAGGTGGTAACTTGTTGAGGTAGGATCCTCCATTGGGTTCTAGCCTACAAAAAACATATGGGAATTTGAACTTCCATGCATGTTGCAACTTACATAAAATTGAGGTAACAGCCTCGTGTAGGTTGGATCCTACAGGAAATCAGATGTAATAATGGAGTAGGAGCTTGCCTTTGCCTCACAACATTAAAAAATTCATGGTTTTCTCCCTTTATGTGTTTCCACTCACATCTGGTGTCAATATGTGTTGTTATTATTTGTTGATGTGATGTATTGGTTTTATTATTACTTTTTATTCACATAATCAATATGTTGGTCATCATTTTTTAGGCTTCTCATTTAATGTTTCATTTTAGTGAGATTAAATAAAGGAATTTTAATGTCCCACCCGAATTTAGTCAAGTTTTCATCAATTGGTATCTGAGTCGATTCCTTCTATCTAATCCTAATAGCTTGAATTAGGTTATTTAAAGTCATGGACTATGAATGTGTACCTGCCTTGAGAGTAACAAAATTTCATGAATTGTGAGATAATTTAAAAAAAATGATAGCTTATGGACCTGTTGTATGGAAGCTTTTATGTGATGGTTACTACAAAGACTCTCCCTATATGAAAGAAAAATAGTGGAATGCTAAGGAAAAATGTGTTATGTATAACAATCTTCATAGTAAAGATCTTGATACAATAATAAACTTAAATTATGTAAAAGAAATATGGGATAGATTACAACTCATGCATGAAGTAGACAATAGTAGTTGCACTATGGAAAAAGAGAAGATGAAGAAGAAGAGGAAAAATACCCATAAAAAAGAAAGGGTTTACTAAAATGAGGTCTTTGCTAGTGTGAATGAACCTTATTTCTGTGAAGAAAATACAAGTGAAGAACAAACCAATATTGACATAGCCTTGAGTGAAATATAATGGTTGAAGAATTAAAACAAAGATATGAAAAAATTGGTGCAAATATGTAATGAGAGAGAACATGAACATAAGGAAGAAATTGTTGGCCTCAAGACACAACTTCAAGAAGAAAGTGTATTCATAGAGGTTATGATGAGTTAGGTTAAGGAGAAATAGGTACAGGGTAAAATGTTAGAAGTTGAAGTTGTCTTAGCAAATAATGAATTAGATGAAAAGAGCAGATTACTTAAATAGTTTCAAGATCATAAGGTCTCCAAGAAGAACTCGGAAGAGAAGAACAATAATCCAAAGGTAGTCATCAATGAATGTAAAACAACTTCAAAGTTAAATATACAAGAAGCCAATATGAGCATGATTAAAAACAAAGGAAAACATCAAAATAAAAATGAAAATATTGATTCAAAGAAAATTATTTTTGTAAAAAGGTCATTTCCTCCTAAAGATGAGTTGAACAAATTCCGACGATCTCAAAGGAGATTATTTCCTCTTGGGAAAGTTATCAAATTATTTTCTTATCATGGACATAGACATGTAGAAATAGACTATATAAAAAATAAAGTCAATACATATCAACAACAGATGCAAGAAACAAGAAGGCTCCCTCAAGTGGGAAAAGAAGAGAAGCCAATCATACACTAGGTACAAAAATAATTTCTATGGCTATTTGTATTTGTGGAATGAATTTGGACATAAAGTTGTTGAATGAAAATTGTTTGTAAAGAAAAGAACAAGAATACACATACAAGTTATGCCATATATTGGTCAAATAAGGTGTTATTTATGTAGAAACCTTAGACACAAAACTAAACACTGCAAACTTCCAAACACACCAAAGAACTCTAGATAGATGATGAAAGCTGATCAAAGAAAACCAAACTCTGAATTTAAAAGAAATACAGATAGTAGAAGGAAGCATACTAAACTATGGAAAAGAAAGAAAAATGAGCAGTATGAAAATTTAATGACAAAATGAAGCCGTCATGACCTCAGGGGAGATACTCAAGAAAGAGAAAGATTAATTCATTATTGTACGAACAACAAAATTTCAAAGGGAGATCAACCCCAAATTTTTTTTGAGAGAAATAAGAAATACAAGAAGACTAATTCTACTCATGAAACATGATAAATGAATCTTGTTATACGAGATGTTTCAATCCTAATTTCATATATATCAACTATGCCAGAGAACACATACATAGTAAGACATCGAATGAGGGTGTAGAGGACCTTATAGATGTTCATGTTGAAATCCACAAGAGGATTAAATTTTCGGACACGAGTATATATGCACAGTAACGCCTAGAGAAGAGTGTATGTGCTACTAGGACTATTGACTTGCATCAAGATTTTCTTTACAAACCATTAAGCTTAATTTAAAAAATAAATATAAATAAATGGTTGCAAGCTAGAGGATCATCTATTTGAATATCAAAGCTTTTAGCGAGGATCTGATGATTTCCACCTTCGCGATATTCACAATGTTTCTGGAGACATTGTAAAAAATTCTAAGAATGTGACAATGTTATATTCCCTTTAACACAGAAAGATGTTAAGAATAGAGAAATGTTGATGACGTCTTCATATAGCTGGGAATAAAGGTGCCTACGCAAGACATTTGTATAAGAAGTGCATGGAGTATGAAACAATTACATAAACAACTTCAGTGCACAACAAAACATTGTGTCAATACAAATACGCCCATTAGGAATCCAGAAATCATATTGCAATATTACAGAAAATTTGGGTTTGAAAGTAACTCAATCATGGTCAAAATATGTAGAGATTGGAAAGTACATTTAGGTACGTCGCACAGGAAGTGTTGATGGAATTTAGTAACAACATGAACAATGTGTAACATACCAAGGAGATACATTGGCATTAACAAGAATTTCAACAAATAAATTACGAGAGAATTTGATGGCACTCTTATCGCTATTTCCTAAATCTAAAAGGCAAGATGGCTAAAGAAACGGTAGTATGTGCAACATCAGGAGGAAATAATATATGAAGGTAATATAAATTATCAGAGCAAATTGAATCATTGAATTAAAAGGCTTGTGGTATATTAAGATGTCATTATTACATAGCAAGATACATTAGGGAATTAACAGAAAAAAGAGTGGATGAGATGGGCGTTACATTTGGTTGACAAGTCAATAAATGTTGTTACAATTTGAACATCAAAAATCATAAAATTAGTTGCCAAAAGTGCATTATGAGATGAATGTGCAGCAGAAGTTGCAGGAGATTTATTACAGAAGGACATTTCATGGAAGTTTCTAGAGATATGGGTTGAGTATCCTATAATGGGACCACTATATGCCATAACACGATTACTGTACCAACACTCACAAAACAAGCGTTTGCTTAATATATTTATTTTATGGGTAAGTATTAAGATATTGTGACAAACATTAAGATATTATAGCGTTGATATTACATGGTGTTTTTTCCATTGAAAGATGTGAATAAATTCCATGCGTTGAAGGAATTTCATTTCTGACAATGAAATCATTATAAATCAAAGGTCTAGTATTTCAACCACCATGTTCTAGATGTGGATATCGAGAGAGGACGTTGTCGAGAGTGGGAGTATTTATTTTCGTTATATTAAAGAGAATTTGGTTATCAAGCTCGCCGCGTCTTGGATTTAACAGAGTTCTCTTGGATTATCTTGGTTAATGGATGCATCTAAATTCTGGTAAAGGTGCATTTGAACAACCATTATTATATGAACAGGTTGGAATAAATGGTTGATTATACATTTCATTTGCAAAATATGGATCATATCATGTGGCATTGCATGCCAAATGAATTCCATCGTGGAACAAAGATCCTTCCACCAATCACGTGGGTCTAAAAAATCCATTGTGAACTCGATGGAGACCGCCCCTTCCTCCCCCCACAAATTTATATTAGCAATATTTTCTAAACAATTATATTATTTCTAGAGCATTATAATGCGTACAATGCAATATTGATATGGAGGCAACGTTGTATATTGCGTGTTTGGTCATTGGTGTGTTGGTCGCATGCGATGTGGTGAACCTGACATGAACCGAACACTGCTAGTAATCCAATGTTGTCAATATATTATATTTTTGCAGCTCTTAAAAATATGGCACTTCATTGCACGGTATTATGGAACTGCATTTGTGGGATTGAATAGGCAGTATATAGTGTTGGAATGTTGCGCTATGTGCAATAACATTTTTAACATTTCATATGGAACGTTATGTAATGGTGCATAACAAGAATGTTGTTTAATTTTGTATAAAAGGAACCTTGTGTATGATTTAGGGTTTTGTGCCCCAATAAAAAACTCATGGATAGGAAGATTGATTAGTCTTTTATATATATATATATAACTATTTTTTTAATTATAGTTATTATTTAAATTAAATTTATATAATATTTAAGTTACATAAATAAATAATATAAATATATTTCTATTTATATATTTACTTGGTAGCACTCACCCAATGAGTGTGATGGGGCATCTCTTCCGTCCTCCCCATCCTTGATATGATGCTAACTCACACACAAGGGGGTTACGATTACCAATATAGTTAGTGCATTGCATGTGCTTCCTCCATCAATCATGGAAGAAATCTTGCACATGGTGAAGAACCATTTGAATATTGGAGGTGGAATAAGGAGGTATGAGCAGACTCAATTGAAGAATTTTGTTATAGTAGAAAAGTTGCAGGAAATCATTGATAGTATATACAAAATCTAACCATTCTAGTCAAGATATCAACCAACATATACTTCTTCTAAGATGAGGGTAGTGACTAGCTAGCACGACTGCCTATTTTCTTGTAGCACTGGTAGTCTTTTATGTCTTCTCATGTCAATGTATGTAATGATTTGGCACAACTAGCTTGATTTTATAGGTTTATATTGATAAGATGAGCTAGTTAGATAAGGTTTTAGCAATTGATGAGCCCTAGTATCGCATCAAGGATGCTGAAACTTCCAAGGCTTTCAACTTAAATTATCAACCTCGCGTTCGTACAAACTTAGAGGTGACAAGATTATATGCACAATAGATTGTGTTTTACTCATGTCACCCTCAGTCACTACAATAGATCATGGTATTCAAAGACTACTCCTTCAACTAACTAAAAAGAGAAATTCTTATGAAGTCATATCATGATTGCAAGAAAATGAACATGTTTCTAACTACAGAAATGAAAATGCCATTCCTTAAATGTAATGGATAATTGTAATTTCATGAAAGGAATAAATCAATTTAACTGTAAAAGTAAACCATACTAATATACTTATGCACTAATAACATAAATATTCTACCTGCATGAATTTTATCTAATTGAAAATCGCTTGAAAATGAGGAATTCATTTTTCAACACAGCTATTGAATTCAAAAATACTAAGTTTAATTCTGCTTAATGTTTTTCATTTGCAGTGAGGAAAAGTTAGGTTTGGAGTGGCATTGGATTCTACCTAATCATGAAATCAAAGACTCGAGGCCATTATTAAACTTCAAAATGTAGGAGTCAAGGTCTAGATCAAATGTGGATGGATTTAAGGAGTGTTATAGGTATTTCTACAAAAGGCTCTAGTTTGCTACAAGAGTGGGTCCGAGAGCTTTCCGATGGGAGGGATAATGTATTTAAGGTGAAGGAAGGTGGATGAATGTAAATGAGTGACGTGGGAGTGACTTCTCCGAGCCTAGTACCACTCAGAGGCCTATCTTGCACAAGATGTTATGCCCACAATGTCCTTCATTGGCCCTAAAATGGTGATCTTGGTGGCAAAGTTTGAGAGTATTATGATGTTTCCAGGAGCAGTATGGAATGACCTCAGTGGATGTGTATGAGTGTTTCAATCCCTTCAAGTCAAAAAAAATCCCTATAGAATAATGAAGTACATGCATCAGATGATCAATATTGCAACAAAATAAATCAAAGTGGAAAGGATGAGTTCAATTTTATTTCCTTAAGATCTACTCTACCCTAAAACATATACCTAATCTAATGTCAAAATCAATGATTCTAACCTCTAAGTTGAAAAAACTAAGCATGCAAATGAGTTACAATCCAAAACCTAACAATTTTCAAAGAAATCATAAACACATGTTTTGGACTTGTGGTTGTAGATCTTCCAACCACACTTCCCACAAAAGAGGTAGTGGTCAAACCTGCAACTACAATTTTTGTAATATGTGTGAGGTACTAAATCCTTTGGGTTGTGCCCAAACCTAAGGGTTTCAACCCCCCAAATTTAACTCAAATGTAGCCCAAGGGTAAGGTTTTCATTGATAAAAAATAAGAGTCACATACATTTTTTTTATTTTTTTTCTGCGTAAGACTGAGCTAATTTATATTACCAAAAAGCGAAAATTTACATCCATATTACGAAAAGGCCGAAGCCTTGTATCTCCGTGGAGATTTCCCATGACTATCCATCAGTGCTTCTGTGAAAATAACCAGTTCCTTCCAGCCTGCTAACCAACCTTTAAACGACACAGTAGGCTTTTGAGCCAACATAGCGGACAGATAACTTGACACAAAGGACACGTAGACTGACATAATCGACATATGGCATAAACGACATGTAGACTTACATCGACACATGGACTGATATTGACACGTAGACTTGACCTTGACACCCTGATATGCAGACACATGGAATAAGACGGAGAAAAGATGGACAGAGAGCTGCATTCCTGGCCGAGAGGACGGAGAGGCTACTGTGTTATTCCTCATCTGTCAGGTAAGGCTCGTCCTCCTTCATTAACCCCTTGACCTTCTTGTCTTCCGCCACAGCTGGGCGCGTTCCTCCTTGAGCAGGCAGCATCGTCGAAGTTCCAGCTTCCTCAGTTTGAGTGGGTGGCTTTAAATCCACCCTGGGCACCTGCATATCCACCCTGGGCACCGTCAAACCTTCCCGTGGCCTTCGAAAGTCACTGCAGTGTTCAACAGTGATTGACACGATCAGCGTGTTGTTCCCCAGAGTGCAGGGTATGCGGTATTTAACCGCGGGATGTTCCAAATGCCCACAGTCCAGAGGTTCTCCTCTTTCTTGGCCAATTTGCTGACCAATTGTTCTACACGGGCTGCTGCCATGGTCCGGAGGAATGTCAACAGAGGAAGCTGGTGAAGTGGCTAGCCTCTGAGTTGCAGGACGGCCCCGCGAATCGCCTTTGCCCCTCGAACCTCCTCTGCCCCCGCCCATCCTTAACCTCTAAGACATTCTGCAAACGCTCACCTGAATCCCTGGTAAGATCCTGCACCTGGCCAGGGTGTGCTCTGTTGCCCTTAGAATCTGCTTAGGTCTCTGTAGATTGTGCGGGGGAGCAGCGCTCTTATGGATTGCCATAATCCTCTGTCCAGGTCGCGCAATGAATGGCGCCTTAACCCTGGTTGCCTTCCCCAGGAATGTCCCAGTCCTCATTAATTCGCCTGGAGCCGAACGGTCTTTCACCGCACCTGAGCTCCCCTGCACATTTAATGTCTTGGCATATTGGTATGTGGTGGCTTGTCCGGGCTGATAGCTGCCCATGTGACTCGCCACCCGCCATTCACGCCACGTTAGCACCCGCATCCGGGGAGAGTCACATACATTACGTGAAAGATAATGATAACATATAAAACACTAGGTTGTTAGTAGCTACTCCTATCTCCAACAAAGGTTTGAATCCTAATGATCCTTTAGGCTTGTTTATTTATGCAAAATGTAGCTAAAGGGAAACTCCATTGAAAGGAGGATTGCTTTTCTCAAAGATCTTCAAATCGGTGGATCAAGTTCCCTTGGATCTTCAAATGCACTTGAGTTCCTTAGTTGTTGTTTAGGAATATGTGGTCTCAAGCCAAGTTGGAGAGTTAGTGTAGTGGACAAGCCTCTTATATTCTCTCTAGATGTCTAGAAGATGCCCCTACATAGTAAATATCTCCAAAAATTATGACAAGAACCCTTTAGTCTTCCTACTAAGCATATTATTGCTAAAAATGTAAATGAATGTGAAAAAATGAGAATATTAAGGGCTGGAGGATAGGATAATGGGCATCAAATTATACCTATTGATGGACCCATCATCGCCCCTCTGTTGAAGGTGTTTCTCACCCTCTAAGAAAATCATTATTTGATGTGAAGTTCATTCATCGCCATGGTGACCTCTCTAAAATCAAAAGGTATTTCAAATGGTGTGCCTTCCTCTAGATAGAACCTTGCATTTTCTTCTATGTTTGTTCATTCCTTTTTTTCTTTTGCCAGTGTCTTCTTTCCTGTAGGCCCATCAATAAGCAAGGATTGAGTTTTAGCCCTATCCAATTGATCTTCAAACTTTTCATCATTCTTTTGAATTTTTGGGTTCTCTCCAAGGAATTCCTTAGTGTTTCTCAATAGTGACACACTCTAATTTCCAAACTGTGAGGTAGAGCATTCCATCTTCTTTCGCAAGCATGAAAAATTTATGTCCCCAATATCCTAAAGGTGTCCTCAAAATGGAGGATAGTTTGTTCTTGGGTTGTCATATACCATGGTGCCAATTCAGGATCAGTGGAGATGAGGTGGTGTTTAGTAATGACAACCTTGGGACTCACTAATTCTTTTGTGATGTAAAAATGTTCCTTGTCTTATTTTCCCATCACCGTCCTTACTTATTCAACTCTGGTTTCTTCATGGGTCAACCAATAGGCTAGTGCGATTAGCTGCATGTCCCCCAATCTTGGGTTGGGGTCCCAAAATTTCATGTCTATGAGTATCATATTGTGCATGTAGAACTCAACTAGTTTTTCTCTATCCTCAATACTTGCCTTTTTTCAAAATTAAGTGAACTTGTAGTCTTGGAAAGGTAAAGAGCCATACTATGATAATGTCTTTATCTAGAATTGCAAGCACTACTTCTTAAGGAAGATGGCATAGGATTTGGATGGTTTTCTTCATTGTATGTCTTCCAAGGATAAACTTGACGTAGTGGCAAGTTGTATCTCTTTTTCTTGCAACTTCTCTCTTAGCCTTTTTTTCTCGGTCTATAGCTTCTCCTTCTTAAATGAATCCCTTACACTTTAGTTATTCAATTCCTTTCTTATTTCATTCACTTTTCCCTCCATGAGGCCCACATATTACACCTTCTTGGATCTTGCACTTGGAATCCATCGATGATTTCTGCCATTTTCCTTTCCATTCCTTCCATCCATTCCTTTAATTTCTTAGACATTCACAGGATTCCTCAAGGAAAGGACAAGAGTGCAGGATATGCATTAGGGTATTATCAATCAAGTGTGCTCTATTGGCATAAGGATCATGTGAATTATATGGAATTTATATTGTGGTGTTTTTTCTTTCATAGAAATAGTTTCCATGCATGGTTTTCTTAGTGAATCAACAGGCTAAGAATTATATTTACAGTGATTACTTATAATAAACTATTATAGTTTTGCAGGAATTACATTACGAGATCAATATTTGATTGAAGGAACCTAGAGGAGTGTTAAACGAATTGGTTAGGGTAAAGATTGGTTTTGCAAGATTTCTAGGGTCTTTTCAGGCATTTCCAATGTCACATCTTTAAGGCTATGAGCTCCTAGTTAACAATAAATGTCAAGTCACTAATATACTAATACTAGAACCAATAGTTGTTTCTTCACTAATTGGTATCTCTATGATTCTCATTGCCCCATCCACATTCTAATTGTTAATTTTAAGATAACCTAGGATTTTTAGGGACATCAAGACACAAAGTGTAGGGCATTAACGATGTAAGTGCAATGATGGAGCACTAAATATGATGAAAGCCGAATTAGAACTTTTCAATGTGATGGAATAATCACATGGTGATTTTTGGAGAAATTTTAAATGTTTTGTGGAAATATTTCCTAATGTAAACAAATATTAAATTTCCCTTATTTTGTGAGAACATAAAAGTAATCATCTCCCGTGACTCTTGGTTGTCCCATGTTAGCTTCCGCTTTAAAGAGAAAGAAGATTTCAGAAGAGCAGTGTAGTGGAGGCAAATAAGTAGTGGAGAATAAGAGATGAGGATCTCCAGGACGAGGAGAAGAGACAAAGACCAAAAGAGGCCTAAAATGTGCTGTATATCTTTCTGGTTTTAATATATATTTAAATTTGATATTTATATGCCTTCGTGTTTGTTAATTTTTTAGTTTATATATTGTTGATGATGTTGGTTGTCTGGACTTGTTAGATTGTTTTATGTTATGAATCTAAATGCGCTGAAAAGAATAGTGGTTGTAGATGTGATGTATTACTGGTATGTTATTATTGGAACTTATATTTTCATGGATAAATGAGTACCTATTATTGATATGTTGTTGGTGCTAGTATATCACATGCTAAGATCTTATTAAAAGGAAACCTAAATATTGTGACCTCAATCATTGTGTAGTTGTGCATGGCTCTTTTGTATTTTGGTTGAAATCCACATGATAAAGTTTCCTCTATGACTTGGAGAATTGATTGTGTGGTTGTGTGAGTTTTACAGTGGCTAAGTGTTGTTACAATAGAACATAGCATTATGTTTTGGAAAATGTTGTCAAAAAAATGCCTCTTTGATTGTTTTCAATTGGCAAAGTTGTATAGTGAGATATCCTAGTTTTATTTTTTGGATTCATGTTGTAAACTCTATACAAGAATGTGTGGTTGTGCCTAGAATAATATTTTGATTATTTATGTTAGTGATTGATGTGTTTTTACTCCATTAAACAGAGCATCCTGTTTTGTTGAATGATGTCAAAACCCTTGTAGATTTGACTTAGCTCATTAAAAGAATTGTGTTTGAAGGAATGAATTGGTAGCAACTTCCATAGGATGTAAGCTTTCTCAAAGGAGAAGGAAATGAGAAAGTTGTTAGATAAAGAAATGGTGACATAACCCAACCAGGAAAAAAAAACGCTAGAAACTAAGAAGAGTGGGCAATTGAATATGCAGCAGCCAACAACTTTGAAAGTGAAGAGAAAGAGTGCTCAAGAAGAGGTTCTACTATAGATAACCTTGAGAAGAGAAGGTACCAGAAGGATGGCTTGGCATAGGTGACAGGTAACATAGTTGTTACCGAGAGAGAAAGGGCTTGATGAAGCTCAGTAGTAGACAAGGAGAGTTCACAAGAGGAAGAGATAAAGATGATTGCTATTAGTCATAGTAGGGATTCAGAGAAAAGTCACAAGTAGAACAAGAAAAATTCTAAAACATTTAGACTCAAAGGAATGAGTGATGAATATTTTGAGAAGGAGATGGCTAAGAAGAACTCAATCATGTGAAACAATTTCTACAAGAAGTTCAAGATGATCAAAGTTATGGTTAGATAATGAGCAAGAAGAAGGTGAGATGGCATTCCTTGGAAGAAAAAATCAGAGTAGTTTAGTGTGAAATGTAGATATTATGCATCACATGGAGGAGTATACAATAGAAATTCCGAAGTTTGCGATCTTAAAAATCATAACTATTATGTGTATGGAAATTTTGAAGAATCCATACAGAAAAAGAGTTTAATATTTGTTTTAAAAACACCATGGAAAGGGAGAAGAAATCAAGAGGTAGAGTTTTGGAGAAATGGTTGGAAAATGATACATGTGATGAATATTTAATAGAGGTTAAAATAAATACAATTCAAGAATATGCCTTTGAATTATATGGGGAGTTGGAATTCTTGGGAGAGAGGATAATGAAGCAAGGTTTTCATATTCAGAATGAAAAATAAAAATTGGAAAAGGAAAATATTTTCTTCGATGATAATCAAGATGAAACTGTAAGATATACCTAATATGCTGTTAAGGAAAGAGATAAACCATAATTTTGTTCAAATTATGTGAAAAGAGAAGGTATGTAGTATCCTAAATATACCAAATTTCATCCAAGGATTGGATTATAACATGAAGTTGATAAAAGTAAAGAAATACGATATAGCTGGTTGTATGAAGAGAGAAACCATAATTCTTAGGAAATCTTTGAGCAATGTAATGCCAAGTTTGAATAATTCAAAAAAAAGTAATTGTCAGAGTTTGCAATAACAGTAGTAGAAGAAGGTAAAATTTGATTAAAGATCTAGTAATATTGTTAAGTTTCACCATGAAAGTGACAATAGAGGAAGGTGACGATATTTGCAACGACCTAGAGAAATGAGTGCTCAAAGGGTTCCACAAAAGAGGACCAGGAAGATGCCAAAATCCCAAACCAAGAGAAACGCTTGGTGAGGTAGCAAGGCAGATACTTTTTATTGCAGAGACATGTTGTAGCTCACGATTTGAATTTGTTATGAGAATAATATATTCATATGACAAGAAGGTCATAAATTTTTGTCCCTTGGAAGTTTGATGTAGGTGCATAGATGGAGCACTAAATTCGATGAAGACTACACTGAAGCTTTCCAATATGATGGGATGGTCACAGGGTGATGATGGGAGAAATTTTAAAATTTTTATGGAATTATTTCCTATTGTAAATGAAGTTTCAGTTTCCCTTACTTATTGAGAAGGGGAAATGAAACATCTCGTGTAACCCTTGGTTGTAAAATGTTAGGTTTATTTTTAAAGAGGAAGAGTGTTTGAGAAGCGTAGTGGAGCGGAGGAAGAAGAACAATGGACAAGAAGAGAGGAGGCTCTCCAAATTGAGGAGAAGAAATAGAGGTCAAAAGAGGCCTAGGTTGCATTGTATATTTGGATAGTTTAATGTATATTCAAATTTCATATTTATATCCCTCTACATTTGTTAACCTCTCTATCTATCTATTGTTAGTGAAGTTGTTGGTTTGCAATTTTCAACTTGATTTATGTTAGGAATCTGAACTTGTTGAGAAGTGTAGTGGTTATAGATGTTATGTATTAGTGGCATGTGCTTATTGGGCTTTATATTATCATGGATAGTTGAGCAACTACTATTGATATGTTGTTCTTTCTAGTATATTTTATGTTGAGTTCATATTGAAAAGAAACCTAAATAATGTGGTCTCTATTGTGGTGTATATGTGCATGATTCTTTTGTATTTTGGTTCCAATCCATGCGGAAAAGTGGCATTCGTGTATTGGAGTAGTGAATGTGTGGTTGTGTGAGATTTATAGTGACTAAGTGTTCTTACAGTCGAACATAGCATTATGTTTTGAAATGATGTCAAAAAAATGCCTCTTTGGTAGTTTTTTTATTAGAAAAGTTGTATGGTGAGATTACTCATTTTCCTTTTTTCGAGTCATGTTTTAAATTCTGTAGAAGAATGTGTAGTTGTGCCTAGAATAATGGTTGTGTGATTTCTGTTAGTGATTTATGTGTCGTTACTACATAAAATAGAGCACCCTGTATTGTTCAATGTTGTCAAAGCCCTTGTAGATGTGAGTTAGCCCTGAAAAAAATTGGAGGCTAAGTGGAATCATTTCTTGTGTCAATGAGTAAGTTAAGGTTGTGGTAATTCAATTAGAACAAGTCCAAGTAATCTCACCTTCTAGTAGTTAAAACAACATAGTTTTTAGGATGCTATGAAATTATTACATGGCACCTACATGATTTTTTTTCTGTGGTATGAAATTATATTATAGTGCCTACAACACAAATTTTAGGGTTTCGTGTTTGGGTCTTTAAAAGCCCGTTTGACCTGCTGTTGCATCGTTTTCTAAATGGACACGTATTAAATTTGCTGAGGTGAGAAAACTTGAGGGTTAGACGAAGAATCTCTCATGGAACTTATGGAGGAAAATCCATATTCTCTTTTTGGTTGTACATGTAAAATGGTTTATAAAATATAGTTGATGTTGATAGGGAAAAAAAAAATTGTGTGTGTTTTAGTCGTTGGTTATTTGTAGTTAGGGTAACTCGGTCTATCATTAATTGGGTTGGTGTTGCATGTTTGTTATTCCGAGAACCATGCAACGCCAACCTAGATGTGTTCATAAGGGTTCAGGGCCATAATGCCATGGAATAGTCCACTATGTGGAAAACTGAGATTTTGGGGAAGAGGTCAACCAAAAACCATCCCATTCTCTAGGAGGAGTAGACCTTCTCACTCCACTTGATTCTCTAGAAAATCAGAATGAACAAGTCACCATGAGAGTAGCTCACACGAGATTAGCATGAGGAATGAAACAATTTTTTTCTTTTCTTAACGAAAAAATCAATGACATGTGATGGATCAATTGATATCAGTGCGACAATTGTAAAAAAGGATTCAGGAGAATCATTACCATCTTGAACACATGATGGAACATGTGGAAGGACACATTGATGAAGCCTTTCATCTTCTTCCACTATGAGGAAATAGATTGAACATTCCAACCCAGGGTAACTTTGTTGAGCAAGGATGAATTTCGGACGTGTTTTGGTTCTTGGGATCTTTTGGACTTTTTTTTTAAACATGCTCCTTGTCTTATTTTTCCATCACCCTCCTTACTTATTCAACTCTCATTTCTTTATGGGTCAACCAATAGGCTAGTGCATTAGCTGTATGTCCCCTAATCTAGAGTTGGGGTCCCAAAATTTCATGTTTGTGAGTATCATACTATTCATGTAGAACTCAACTAGTTTGGATTTATCCTCAATACTTGCGTTTTTGCAAAATTAAATGAACTTCTTGTAGTCTTGCAAAGGTAGAGAACCATACTATGATAATGTATTTATCTAGAATTGCAGCCACTACTCCTTGAGGAAGATGGCATAGGATTTGGATGGTTTGCTTCATTGTATGTCTTCCAAGGATAAACTTGTTGTAATGGCAAGTTGTATCTCCTTTTTGTGCAACTTCTCTCTTATCCTTTTGTTCTTGGTCTGTAGTTACCCCTTCTTGAATGAATCCATTAGCCTTTGGTTATTCAGTTCCTTTCTTATTTCATTCACTTTTTCCTCCACGAGGCCCACATATTACACCTTCTTGGAGCTTGCAATTACAATCCGTCTATGATTTATGCCACTTTTCCATTCCTTCCATCCATTCCTTTAATTTCTTAGATATTCGTAGGATTCCTCAAGTTAAGGACAAGAGTGCAGGATATGCATTAGGGTATTATCAATCAGAGTGTGCTCTGTTGGCATAAGGGTCGTGTGAATTATGTGCAATTTACATTGTGGTGTTGTTTCTTTCATAGAGACAATTTCCATGCATGGTTTGCTTGGTGAATTAAGAGGCTAAGAATTATATTTATAGTGATTACTTATACTAAACTATTATATTTTTGTAGGAATTACATTAGGAGCTCAATATTTGATTGAAGGAACCTAGAGGACTGTTAAACGAATTAGTTAGGGTAGAGATTGGTTTTGCAGGATTTCCATGGTCTTTTCAGGCATTTGCAGTGTTGCATCTCTAAGCCTACAAGCTCCTAGTTAACAATAAATGTCAGGTCACTAATATACTAATACTAGAACCAATAGTTGTTTTTTCACTAGTTGGTAACTCTATGATTCTCATTGCCCCATCCACATTCTAATTCTTAATTTGGAGATAATCTATGATTTTTAGGGACATCAAGACACAAAGTGTAGGGCGTTAATAATGTAAGTGCAATGATGGAGCACTAAATATGATGAAGATTGGACTAGAACTTTTCAATGTGATGGAATAATCACATGGTGATGTTGGGAGAAATTTTAAATGTTTTGTGGAAATATTTCCTAATGTAAACAATTATTCAATTTCCCTTATTTTGTGAGAACATGAAAGTAATCATCTCTTGTGACTCTTGGTTGTCCGATGTTAGCTTTCTTTTTAAAGAGGAAGAATATTTCAGAAGAGAAATGTAGTGAAGGCAAATGGGCAGTGGAGAATAAGAGATGAGGACCTCCAGGATGAGGAGAAGAGACAAAGACTAAAAGAGGCCTCAACAGTGTTGTATATCTTTCTGGTTTTAATATATATTTAAATTTGATATTTATATGCCTTCATGTTTGTTAACCTTTTAGTTTATATATAGTTGTTGATGTCGTTTGTCTGGACTTGTTAAGTTGTTTTATGTTATGAATCTAAATGTGTTGAAAATAATAGTGGTTGTATATGTGATGTACTGATGGTATGTTCTTATTTGGACTTATATTTTCATGGATAAGTGAGTACCTACTACTGATATGTTGTTGGTTCTAGTATATCACATGCTGAGTTCATATTATAAGGAAACCTAAATATTGTGACCTCATTCATTGTGTAGTTCTGCATGGTTCTTTTGTATTTTGGTTCAAATCCACATGATAAAGTTTCATCTATGATTTGGAGAATTGATTGTGTGGTTATGTGAGTTTTACAGTGGCTAAGTGTTATTACAATAGAACATAGCATTATGTTTTGGAAAATGTTGTAAAAAAAATGCCTCTTTGATTGTTTTCAATTGGCAAAGTTGTATAGTGAGACATCCAAGTTTTATTTTTTGGATTCATGTTGCAAACTCTATATAAGAATATGTGGTTTTGCCTCGAATAGTGGCTTCATGATTTATGATAGTGATTGATGTGTTTTTAATCCATAAAACAAACCACCCAGTTTTGTTGAATGATGTCAAAGCCCTTGTAGATTTGACTTAGCCTTGGAAAAGAGGTTAAGGTAGGTAAGTGGAATCATTTCTTACATCAAGGAGTCAGTTAAGTCTATGGGAAGTCATTTAGAACAAGGTTGACTATGCCAAGTCCTTTAACCTTCCAGAAATTTGAAAACCATAGCTTTTGGGGTGCTAAGAAATTTTTTTGTAGTGCCTACAATAGAAAGTTTCACGAATGTGCATTTGGGTTTTTATAATTTTGTTTGGCTTTCATTTTCAACATTTTATACGTGGATGCATATTAAATTGCATGATTTGAGGAGCCTTCAGGGTGACATGAAGAATATTTCATGGAACTTATGGAGGAAAATAAATATTCTCTTGCTGACTGCATATGTAAAATGTCTTATGAAATATAGTTGAAGATGATAGAGAAAATAGAGTTCTATGTGTTTTAGTCCTAGACTATTAATAGTTAGGGTAACCCAATATATCATCAAGTGGTATCAAAGTAAGCTACATTCGTTGGAGAATATCAAGGAATTTTCGCTCTTTATCGACGTAGTCAGAACAACAGATATTAGACTTTAGAGTTATAGTACAACTGAAAATAGTTTATCCATGTACAGATAGAATTTTCAGGTTTGAATACAACTTGACAATGAAAGAGGTCGAAGAGAGAAGAACCTTACAGTAGAGGGGGACAAGTTGAATCCTTATGAAGTAAGTGAGATGATTGCAAGGAAGTGAAGAGTTAATATTCTTTTGAGGAAAAACAAGTGTATTGGTTGGAAAGGTATTGGTTGAACAAGTAGATACAAGAAAAATTGTGGAAGATGAGATATTGTTATAGATCTTATAGAATTGAATGTAATGTCTATGTTAAGTTGGTCATTAAAAGAATTGTGGTTGAAGGAATGAATTGGTAACAAATACCATAGGATGAAAGCTATCTCAAAGGAGAAGGAAAAGAAGAATTTGTTAGATGAAGAGATGGTGACATAACCCAACCAGGAAAAAAATTGCTAGAAACTAAGAAGAGTGGGAAACTGTTAGGATATTCCAACACATAGGAGTAGTTAAGTATAACTTGGTCTAGTATAGAGTTAGGTAAAGTGTGTTTATTTACTATGTACATTTGTAGCTTACAATCCAATGGTCACGATATGTAGTGATCTGACGGTTCATTCTCTCCTAGGTATTACCGACACTTGATCCGTGGCTTGACACCCGATTGGTCCATGAATTCTATTTAAAGCGCATGGAGGATCATTTGTAGGTTAATCATGCATGAGGGAAGCTTATGTAAATTTTCATTCTTTTATTAATAAATTTCCTGTAGTGGCCACGTTGGCATGGGCCGTGGACTGTTTCCCTCTTTGAGGGTTTTAACCACGTCAAAATGCTGGTATCTTGCAGAGATGGTGTTTGTTCAAGATGTGTACTTGGAAAACATCATCGGGAAAGTTTTGAAAAATGAGCCTCTTGGCATGCCTCGCTCCCTCTACAACTTGTGCATAGTGATTTATGTAGTCCACTTCCAGTTGTTTCTTTCTCTGGCTACAAGTATTTCTTAACTTTCATTGATGATTTCTCCAGATGCACTTGGGTATATTTCTTAAAAGTCAAGAGTGAATTATTTAACAAATTCTTGGCCTTTAAGGCCTTTGTTGAAAAACAATCTGGACATCAAATTCTTAAGCTAAGATCAGATAATGTCGGAGAATATGTTAAAAACGACTTCATCAACTTTTGCACTGAGCATGGAATACAAATGCAACAAACTGTTCCATATACTCCACAACGAAATGGTGTAGCTGAAAGGAAGAATCGTACCTTAAAGGAAATGGCTAATTGTATGCTTCAATCTAAAGAACTTAGTCTTAACTATTGGGCAGAAGCAATTAACTGTGCAAATTACATACTAAATCGTACTCCTACTAAAGCTTTAAAGAACATCACTCCAGAAGAAGCATGGAGCCCTATTAAACCAGATGTGAGTCACTTTCATGTTTTTGGAAGTGAAGCATGGGCCCATATTCCAGATGAAAAATGTAAAGCTTTAGAACCAAAGAGTGATAAATGTATCTTTGTTAGATATTCTAAAGATGTCAAAGCATATAGACTTATTCCATTTAAGTCCAAAAATGTTATAATTAGAAGAGATGTAAAGTTTGATGAAAATAAATCGGCCTACGAGCCTAGTTCGGTGCATGTGCCACCTTTCTCTATCTCTTCTACCTTTCAACATATTTCTTCTTCAGATGATGAAAGTGAGGATGACAATCCTCCCCCACCTTCTTAGGATCATCCTTCAGCTCCTTCAGCTCCTTCAGCTCCTTCACTGCCAAGCTACTCGAGATGCAGCAGGTGATCTTGGGAGTGATCCTACAGATCAACGTCGTACCCGTTCTCAGTTTGAAAGAGCCTCCTCTTTACTGGCTCAAGTGTCAGAAAATTATGATCCTGACACCTTTGAAGAAGCTTCAGGCCATCCAGATTGGGACGCAGCTATGAATGAAGAATATCGTTCATTATTGGCAAACGATACATGGGATCTTGTTCCTCTACCAAAGGGGCACAAACTTGTTAGATGCAAATGGTTTTACAGAACCAAGTATGGGCCAGATGGGAAAGTTGATAAACATAAAGCTTGACTTGTTGCTAAAGGCTTTTCACAAGTTGAAGGCATTGATTATACTGAAACCTTTTCCCCCGTTGCCAAAATGAACTCTGTCCGCCTTGTTCTTTCCCTTGCTGCCTCTTTCAAATGGGAAGTCCATCAAATGGATGTTAAATATGCCTTCGTGCATGGGGACTTGCATGAAGAAATCTACATGGAACAACCTATTGGGTTTATACAAACAGACTCCAGCCTTGTATGCCATCTTAAGAAATCCCTTTATGGTCTCAAGCAAGCTCCTCGGGCTTGGTATGCCAAAATGGATAGTTTTCTTTTAGAATCTCGCTTTTCTAGGTGTCATTCTGATAATACTGTCTACACCAAGAAAGAGGGAAAGTCTCTTATCATTCTTGTTATTTATGTCGATGACCTTATCCTCACTGGTAGTGATCCCAACCTTATTAACCATGTGAAGTCCAGCCTTAAAAAGAAGTTTGAAATGACAGACTTAGGACATTTACATTATTTTCTTGGTCTTCAACTCTTGCAGTCCAAGGAAGGTATTTTCCTCTCCCAATCCAAGTATGCCTTTGATCTTCTACGCTTTTTTCACATGGAAGATTGTAAGCCAGCTCCTTCTCCCTTTTAGTCTGGAGTCCAACTTTCAGTCACTTGTACTTCCCCTGAAGTTGATGCTACCTTATACCATCAACTTGTAGGAAAACTTTTGTATTTAACCCATACTCATCCTGATCTTTCCTTTGTTGTTGGCCTTGTTGCTCGGTTTATGCAAACCCCACGTGAAAGTCATTGGAAAGCAGCTACAATAATACTTCGTTATGTTCGAGGTACAGTTCAGTTTAGCATTCATTACAGTGCTGAAGCATCTCCTCTATTGGTTGGTTTCACTGATTCCGATTGGGCTGGTGACCCTGATGATCAGAAGTCTAATGTCAGTTATGTGTTCACTCTTGGTTCAGGACCTATTACATGGGCTTGCAAGAAACAAGCTAACATTTCTCTTTCTTCAGCAGAAGAAGAGTATCGTGGTGTCGTAAAAGCTAGTAAGGAAACATTGTGGCTTCGTCGGATCCTATCAGAGTTTGGCTTTCAGCAGCAGCATTCGACTACACTTTGGTGTGATAATCAAAGTGCCATTCAGCTTTGCAAAGATCCAGTCCAGCATCAACGTAGCAAACACATTGAACTACACATGCACTTCATCAGAAAGCTCATTCATGACCATGTTCTTGAAGTGCAATATTGTTCAACAGATGATCAAGTTGCAGACATCTTTACAAAGGCTCTCACAGAGGCGAAGTTTACTAAACTTCGATTTATGGTTGGAGTTCAGGAAGTTGTCACTAAGGGGGGATAGGCTCTAGTGCCTCCTTCCTTCTCCTATTGTGTCATATTTGTAAATCCTTCAATCCTATCCCAAGTTGTTCTTAAGGGGGGATGTTAGGATATTCTGACACATAGGAATAGTTAAGTATAACTTGGTCTAGTATAGAGTTAGGTAAAGTGTGTTTCTTTACTATGTACATTTGTAGCTTACAATCTGACGGTCACGATATGTAGTGATTAAACGGTTCATTCTCTCCTTGGTATTACCGACACTTGATCCATGGCTTGACACCTGATTGGTCCATGAATTTTATTTAAAGAGCATGGAGGGTCATTTGTAGGTTAACCGTGCATGAGAGAAGCTTATGTAAATTTTCATTCTTTCATTAATAAATTGCCTGTAGTGGCCACGTTGGCACAAGCCGTGGATTGTTTCCCTCTTTGAGGTTTTTAACCATGTAAAATACTGGTGTATTGATCTGTGATCTGTTTGTGAGCGGTCTCCTTTTGGTGTTCTGTCTGAGGAACTTACCCTGTAAATTCCTACACTTTGAAAGCGAAGAGCAAGAGTGCTCAAGAAGAGGTTCTACTATAGATAACCTCGAGAAGAGAAGGTACCAGAAGAATGACCTAGAATAGGTGACAAGTAACATAGTTGATACCGAGAGAGAAAGTGCTTGATGAAGCTCAGTACTAGACAAAGAGATTTCACAAGAGGAAGAGATGAAGATGATTGCTATTTGTCATAGCAGGGGTTCAGATTGGAAGAAAAAATAAGTACATCAAATTGGAAGAAAAAATCAAAGTAGTTTAGTCTGAAATGAAGATATTATGCATGACATGGAGGAGTATATAATAAAAATTCTGAAGTTAAGTGATCTTAAAAATCATAACTATTATATGTATGGAAATTTTTGAAGAATCCATACAGAAAAAGAGTTTAATATTTGTTTAAAAAACACCATGGAAAGAGAGAACAAATCAAGAGGTAGAGTTTTGGAGGAATGGATGGTGAAAGGTACATGTGATGAATATTGAATAGAGGTTAAAAAAATATATAATTCAAGAATATGTCTTTGAATTATATGGGGAGTTGGAATTCTTGGGAGAGAGGATAATGGACCAAGGTTTTCATATTCAGAATGAAAAATAAAAATTGGAAAAGGAAAATATTTTCTTGGATGTTAATGAAGATGAAACTGTAAGCTATAACCAATACGTTGTTGAGGAAATAGATAAACCATAATTTTGTTCAAATTTTGTGATAAGAGAAGGTATGTAGTATCCTAAATATACCAAATTTCAGTCGAGGATTGGATTATAAGATGAAGTTGATAAAAGGAAAGAAAGACAGTATAGTTGGTTGTATGAAGAGACAAACCATAATTCTGAGGAAATTTTTGAGCAACGTAATGGAAAGTTTGAATAATTCAAAAATAAGTAATTGCCAGAGTTTGCAATAGAAGTAGTAGAAGAAGGTACAAGTTGATTAAAGATCTAGTAATATTTTTAAGTTTCACAATGAAAGTGACAATAGAGGAAGGTGAGGATATTTGCAATAACCTAAAGAAATGAGTGCTCAAAGGATTCCACAGAAGTGGACCAGTAAGATGCCAAAAACTCAAACCCGGAGAAACACTTGGTGAGGTATTATGTAGCAAGGTAGATACTTGTTATTGCAGAGACACGGTGCAGCTCACGATTTGAATTTGTTATGAGAATACTATATTCATATGACAAGAATGTCATATATTTTTGTCCATTGGAAGTTTGATGTAGGTGCATAGATGGAGCACTAAATTCGATGTAGTCTAGACCGAAGCTTGCCAATATGATGGGATGGTCACATGGTGATGATGGGAGAAATTTTAAATGTTTTATGGAATTATTTCCTATTGTAAATGAAGTTTCAGTTTCCCTTACTTATTTAGAAGGGTAAACGAAACATCTCTTGTGACCCTTGGTTGTAAAATGTTAGGTTTATTTTTAAAGAGGAAGAGTGTTGGAGAAGCGTAGTGGAGCGGAGGAAGAAGAACGGTGGACAAGAAGAGAGGTGGTGCTCCAAAATGAGGAGAAGAGACAGAGGTCAAAAGAGACCTGGGTTGCATTGTATATTTGGATAGTTTAATGTATATTCAAATTTCATATTTATATTCCTCTACATTTGTTAACATCTCTATCTATCTATTGTTAGTGAAGTTGTTGGTTTGCAATTGTTAACTCAATTTATGTTAGGAATCTGAACGTGTCGAGAAGTGTAGTGTTTGCAGATGTTATGTATTAATGGCATGCCATTATTGGGCCTTATATTATCATGGATAGTTGAGTAAGTGCTATTGATATGTTGGTCTTACTAGTATATTGTATGCTGAGTTCATATTGAAAAGAAACCTGAATATTGTGGTCTCTATTGTTGTGTATATGTACACGATTCTTTTGTATTTTGGTTTGAATCAATGCGGGAAAGTGTCCTTTGTGTACTGGAGTAGTGAATGTGTGATCATGTGAGATTTATAGTGACTAAGTGTTTTTACAGTCGAAAATAGCATTATGTTTTGAAATGATGTCAAGAAAATGCCTCTTCGATTGTTTTTTATTAGAAAAGTTGTATGGTGAGATTACCCATTTTCCTTTTTTCGAGTCATGTTCTAAATTCTGTAGAAGAATGTTAGTTGTGCCTAGAATAATGGTTGTGTGATTTCTGTTAGTGATTGATGTTTTGTTACTACATAAAATAGAGCACCTTGTATTGTTGAATGTTGTCAAAACCCTTGTAGATGTGAGTTAGCCTTAGAAAAAAGTTGAAGGAGGGTAAGTGGAATCATTTCTTTTGTCAATGAGTAAGTTAAGGTTGTGGGAAGTCAATTAAAACAAGTCCAAGTAATTTCACCTTCTAGTAATTAAAAAAACACAGTTTTTAGGGCGCTATGAAATTATTACATGGTACCTACATGATTTTTTTATTTTTTTTCTATGCTATGAAATTATATTATAGTGCCTACAACACAAATTTTAGGGTTTTTTGTTTGGGTCTTTAAAAGCCCGTTTGACCTGTTTTTGCATCGTTTTATAAATGGACATGTGTTAAACTGGCTAAGGTGAGAAAACTTGAGGGTTAGATGAAGAATCCCTCATGGAACTTATGGAGGAAAATCCATATTCTCTTTTTGGCTGTATATGTAAAATGGTTTATAAAATATAGTTGAAGTTGATAGGGAAAACAAAGTTGTGTGTATTTGAATCCTGGGTTATTTGTAGTCAGAGTAACTCGGTCTATCATTAATTGGGTTGGTGTTGCACATTTGTTATCTCAAGACCCATGCAACACCAACCTTGATGTGCTAACAAGGGTTCAAGGCCACAGTGCCATGGAATAGTCCACTATGTGGAAAATCGAGATTTTGGGGAAGAGGTCAACCAAAAACCATCCCATTCTCTAGGAGGAGTAAATCTTCGCACTCCATATGATTCTCTAGAAAATCAGAATCAACAGGTCACCATGAGAGTAGCTCACACAAGATTGGCATAAGGACTGAAACAATTTTTTTCTTTTGTTAACGACCTTTAAAAAAATCAATGACACATGATGGATCAGTTGATATCAGTGTGTCAATTGTAAAAAAGAATTTAGGAGAAGCATTACCATGTCGAAAGCATGATGGAACATATGGAAGGACACATTCATGAAGCCTTTCATCCTCTTCCACTACGAGGAAATTGATTGAACATTCCAACTCAGGGTAACTTTGTTGGGCAAGGATGAATTCTGGATGTGTTTTGGTTGTTGGGATCTTCTGGATTTTTTTGGATATCAATATGTGGTATTTTAGTATAATTATGTTGTCAAAATTTTTTACTAATACCTTTATGATCAACAAGTCGAATAGAAATAGAGCTAGAAAACTTCTCCAGCCAAGTTTTTCACATATTCCTCTAAAATAAGTTAACATAAAATTTGATTTAAAAAAAATATCATTAATCTATTTTTTACTTTATCTTTTTAAAAAATTAAAATCTATTTAAGAATAAAAAATAAAAAAAAAAACATATTATATTAATAATTTAAATTATTTATTTTGATTATATTAATATATTAAAAATTGATTTATATTTTAAAAATTACAATATATTTATAAATATTAATATATGAAAATTGATTATATTTAAAATTTACAATATATTTTAAAATCTCATATTAATATATACATAAATTGATTTATTTTTTATTATATTAATATATTAAAACTGATTTAATATTTAAAAAATTACAATATATTTATAAATATCTATTAATATATACATATATAAGAAATTTCTCAGAAAATACTTAATAAATTTATAATATTTCAGTTATTTATTAAATGGTTAAGTTCATTAATAAATACAAAATAATAAAAAATTAATTTATAAGTTACAATTTTTTTGTGTAAGCTTGGTAGATCTCATTTTCTATAATATTTCATAATAATATTTTTGGTTTTGACAAAATTGCAAAACTACAGGTAGCCTCAACATGTTCTCAAGAAACCAGGTTTGTTGGCCACTTGTCTCCATCAAATGTTGTCCAAAATTTAAACAAAGTGATTCTAATCATCCAAGCTATATTCACTACCTTATCTTCTATATGCTTCATGCTTGAAAAGTAAGTGCTAACAGTCATCAAAAGAACATTTAACTAGCACAACTGCTTCGTTCATCTGAGGAATCAATTGGGGTCAGGGCTTTCACACTTGACCCTGGTACTTCGCTTCACATCATATTATAGAAGTTTTGTTGAACCCTATTCAGGGAAAGATTGTTTCCATATCGCTGCATCCGGACAAACTGTATCTCCTTCTGAAGATCCTTTAGACTTGGTTATGTTGGTTTGTCCTCTTCCGGTTCTTTTGTTTCCTTATGGGTTGTCATTGCTCTAGCTAGGATGTTTTTCATAACCCAATATTGTTGGATAGTTTGCCAGAACAAAGTTTGGAAGCCTCTGGTATTTCCTGGATCTTTGACTCTCCCATTTCTCTGTCTGAATCTCTTCATTTTCGATGTTAGCACTCAGTTTTATTTCCTATTCAGAGATAATAACTTCCTCTGCCTGAATCTCTTCATTTTCGATGTTAGAATTTAGTTCTCTTTCCCATTTAGAGATGACAACTTTCACCTCGGCTAGGGATCCTACATTGTATGCGTTGATGAGATTCTATGTACTTTCCTTTCATGTTTTCCTTCCTTTTATCCTCAGATCTTTACTTGCAGATGGCTCTAGGCCTTTCATATTTGTCTCTATCTTTACTGGTCTTCTATTCCCTTTCATTCGCTATTGGTTGCCTTCCTTCGCCATTCAAGTCTTCCTACTACTTCTTTCTTTCTTGTCCGAGTGGCGCACATGGACCGAAGTGTGGTACTCACTGGCATGGTTCGGGCGCTGTGTCGTCTGAGTCTCATGCACACTGGTATTTAAGCTATGTATAACAAAATCTAGAATTAAGACATTACGAACCATAATTAAATTTTCCATAGTAGACACATAGTAATTTATGCTCTATAATTTGGTCTTGGTTTTGACATAATTCCTCATATTCTTGCTTTGATACTTGGCCTCAGAATTGGCCTTGTTCCTTTCAAGATTCCCATCATGCTTCCCCATTTCTAGATGAGATTGCTCAAGTGTAGTCTCTTTCATCCACTCTGTGCCCTCTTCACTAATTTTACCCTAGTCGACACTGAGGTTCCACTCGCTTCCTTCAAAGTTTTGAAATATAGAGACATCTCCATGTTCTAGGTTGCTACTCCCATAAACCCATCCTATGCCTCCAACATCCTATGCTACCAACCCTACCAACCAGTCTCCCAGAAGTCTTTCTTTCCTGGTTATCACCACCCTAGAGGGCAAGAAAATGCTTTACTCTTTCCCACCAAACGACAGTTCTATCACCGGGCTCTAAATGTCCTATCCTTCACCAGTCAATCCCTTCATTGAAACTTAGTGAAAGCCATGTTTGGACGTTCTTCCCTCCTCGATTTCGTGGCCAATTACTACAGCCAATTCTACCATCTCATTCCAAATCTTCCATCGACATTGTAATGAGGGTTTCTGTTGAGACCATCGAGTCGAAGGGACCACCAGGGTCAGGTTTTGCATCAGGCCTCCCGCAATTTTTTTTATGTCCTCCCCTCCCAATCCATATACCCATTCTTAGCTGCCAAAAGAAATTAGACCTACAGATGCAGTTGAAAATGTTCAGGATGACGCTACTGGCAGAATCAATTTGACCCAACATTTTCCTTCTGCCACAGGACCTAGCTAAGCTAAAATGAGATTCAGATGTCCATCCACCCCTCTCTTGATAGCTATCCATTCTTTCCCACCCCAGGTTGATAGGGTAATAACCCAAGGATACTGGTAAGCTTCAATTCTTTATTTGATAGGGAAAGCAATAATTATTAACTAGTAATCTTCTATAGGATTCATTACTGTTCCTCTTTTCTTTTTTCTGAAATCGTCTCAAATTCCAATTCATATTTTCCATAGCAACATAGGGGAAGGCAGGGACCACATACCAGGTTTTCTAGGCAAAATTCATACACTACTCGATATCCTCAAACACTTGGTGCTTTCCAACTCCAAGTGCATGTCTTCACTTCGCTTCGTGCATGCAAGTGCCCCTCCACCTTCCCACTTTTCCTTTTAATTTTCTCATCCACCTACCCGATCTCCCTTCCAAGAAACATGCCACATGCTTTGATGCACTGGTTTCCTCCCTTCCCTTCTTTTCTGGGTCTCAGGATGAGAACCCACTTATCTTCCAATTACTGCCCTTCATTATTGCTTTCCTACTTTTGGCTGCTCCTACCATGAGTTGCCTGATTCTCCACCTACACTTGCCAACTCTCGTGCCAATTATCCCAACTCGCTTCCCTCTGTTCGTGGTGCCATCTTGTTGGCTTGCTTTCCTCTTCCGGCTATGACATATTGTCAGCCTTTCTCCCATCTATCCTACATTGCCTATCGCACCCGATTAGGGGATTTATAACTTATCATTATTTTATATATCATATTTTATTTATTTCCTAATATTTGTTTTTTTATTATCGCCTAAAAATTCAAAAAATAATTATGTTATCATTAATCACTACTTAAAAAAATATAAGATATTTTGCCAAATAGAAAAAAAATTATCCAAAATATATACAATTTGATATAAGGTTTCCTCCTAAAATCCATAAGCTTGGTTATTTAAGCCATGATAATTAACAAGACACGCAATTGTGAGAGGCTACTCCTCAAATGCATGGTGGAAAATGAAGCTAAATATCTAGACTTTCGAAACAATGATTATGAGGGGCTACTACTAAAATTCATGTTAGAAAATGAAGTGCAATATCTAGATTTTCAAAACCACTAATAATACTAGTATCCATCAAGTAACTCGCTTTTTGTTTACTCTCTTTATTGATATAGTGTTTTGGGCTTTGGGTGCTATATCAATACTTGGTGGAAGCAGAGAGAATCATAGCATTATTTGGTAGAAGCAGAGAGAATCATAACATTACTCAGGAAAAGTCAAGACATCAACATTAATTGACGCCTTATCTGCGTGATTGTAAATTTGAAAATTAAAAACTATTTTCAATTTTCCCTTTTAAATTACAATTAAAAACAATAAACAATCAAAATATGATTTGAATGAGCTGCCTTATTGTTAAACTCCTCTTACAAACCCTAGCATTAAATGCATGAAGTTAGAATGGCCTAGTTCAATTCCTAGTGGCTTCTCATTAGTTTTTGGTGAAAGATGACATTAAATCTGGATTCTCATTAATATTTGGCGGAATTTGACGCTAAATTTAGCTAGCTGGAAGACAACTTACGTTAATTTTCAAATAAACAGAAGCCTTAGACTGAGAAACACATTGTCTTGAATGTACTTGGTATATCACCATACATATGCCTGAAATTGAGGAGAACATTGTATGTAGATAGAGAGAGTATCATGTGATACAAGAATTGTTCTATTTTTTGTTCACAGTTGCACAAAACCATTTCTATTTTTGACAAGAAATGTTTAGTTTTATATGGGAAAAACCCTCGACTTATATGTTTCATATTCATCTACCCAACAGAGAAAGGATCAAATATTTCTTTCTAATGCTCCCAAAAACAAGACACCAAAAACCAGTGAAATAACAATATAACTCTAGCTTCCACATGCTCCAAACCCCAAGAAGCTATACTACCATTGCCAACCAAATCCCTGCAGAATTTCCGCCTCAAACCGAAAGCCAACTCAGACTAGACTAGGGGATTGTTCTAGATACGAGTAGTGGGTCATCCTATCTACAGAGAGACAACCATCGTAAGAGTTCTTGCTGGCCCACTCAATCATCTATTTATAGTTTTCTCACTTTGAACTTAAATGGTAGGAGAGTTGTTTGAAAGGAGGATTTTCACCTGATTCTTCTGGGCATATATTTTGTATAATTGGAAATCTAAAGCTCTTTTATTCAGTGCCCTCTTACAAAGCATGGTTTTTATATTTATTTTGAAACCATTAGATATTACATTAGCTTTTCTTTTGTTTCCTCGTTTCCTTTGAACCAGTCAAAAGTGAAGTAATACTCCTGAGAGTTACAGGATCTCAATCTCCCACCAAACGACAGTTCTATAACCAGGTTGTGAATGTCCTACCCTTCACCAGTCAATCCCTCATTGAAACTTAGTGAAAGCCAAGTTTGGACATTCTCCCCTCCCTGATTTCGGGGCCAATTAGTACAGCCAGTTCTACTAGCTCGTTCCAGGTCTTGCATCGACGTTGTAATGAGGGTTTGTCTCAAGATCGTTGGGCCGAAGGGACTACCAGTATAAGGACCTGTGGTCCTTGGAACGACTGCTCAAAGTACAACTGTGGGTGAAGCGTGCATTTAGATGAAGTGCGAACGTTCGGTTGAAGTGCGAAGATGCGGTTGGAGTATTATGCGAGTTCTCTTGGAGGTGCGACAATATAATGCACATATATGGAGGAGAGAGTGAGTATATATACGCATGGAGCGTGGTATAAAACACATGGAGCCGACGCTTTCTTGGATGAAAGGCTGACGGTGCATTCATGGTGAAGTAGGGGCTCGTTTGGCATGGAGCACGAGTCGGCTGGGCAAGCCAAAACGCCCTGCCATGGGTATAAGTTGCAGATGCATTAAGGGGGATCATCATTCGACCACACATACATCTTGGCTACAAGGAGTAGAGGCGTAGTATTGTGTGCAAATACAAGGAGGAAAGTCACAGTTCTACACATGCGCCCATTCTTGGGCAAGTCACACAAAGGAAGGCGTTAACTCGATATTGGGTGAAGGTGCAGACAAGTGCACCCGGCAGTTGGGTGAGGCGTGCACAGTGAACGTGTGGTGCCCGATTTGTGAAAAGGCTTGGCGTGGGTGTCTTGGCGACTTGGGTGAGCGCCTGCCCATCGTGCAAGTTTGCACGAAGACTTGTTGGAGTGTTGAGATTGTGGACGGAGGTGTGTCTCGGTTGGAGGCGCCCGTATGTGGCGACTTGGAGAAGCACCTGAGTTGGGCAAATCACATGACCATGGGACGAGGTGAACGAAGGATTGGTTAGTCATGCGGCGACCGTGCGGAGGTGCCTACGCACTGGGCAACCAAGTTTGCCGAAGTTGTGAAAAATTGGCTAAGTGTAAATTTTGGGTTTCCCAAGATTTAACTTGTGCATTGTAAAAGTGAAAGATTGTATAATATATTGATATCGGGCAAACTCATATTGCAAAGAGTTGCCCCTCCCTTTATATTGTTGTGCGCTTCTCTTGTATAATGCTGTTGATAATGAATATGTATGGGTGTTCATTAGTATAAAGGCACATTAATAATACTTGGTAACGAAAATAAAACTAAGTATGGATTGTTAAGGCATAGTCTACAATTGTAAGTATTGGTAAAAAGAAAATGGTTGGTAGTGCCGCACCTCGCCTAGAACAATTGAAAGACTACCGTAGGCTTGGGGGCGTGACAGTTGGTATCAGAGTAGGCTGATGACTCGGTTGATGAAGAAGTGATAGTGGAAGCATGTACTTGCAGGTGAAGGAAGCTAGTTTCACATATAAGTGGAACAAGGGCCAGTTCATGGTTGTAGCGAACTTGGTGAAGCTGGTGAAGGTTGGAACCAGAGGTCGTAGAGTTGGGCAAGTAGTACTATGTGTTGTTTCACATGATTTGGGTGTTTGGCAAGGGTGGCGAGTGGGACTGCATGTGGGCAGGTATACACAGTTTGGGAATCTATGGACCAAACGAAGTACGAACCGGGGAAGACGTGCGACAAGGCATGGAAGGTTTGGAAGAATGCGAAGGGAAGCTCTTGCTTACCTTATACATGTTGAAGCAGATGAAAGAGGAGAATCCCCAGATTCGAGAGAAGCTTGTAGTCTTGGAAAAGAATGTTGAAAACGATCTTCTTCAACTTGGATGGACAATGGAGCAAGATGAAGTTGCAGATTGTACTAACAAGGAAGAGGAAGCCATGATAGTTGAAGATGTTGCAAACATGACAACGATGGAGGATGAACTTGAGATTGATCGAGTTGGACCAGGATCGTGTAGTTTGCAGACATGGATGGATGAGGACACTCTCTTGGAGGAACCTCATGATGATGATGATGAAGTAAGTATTGATACTTGTGTTTCATTTCAGCATTTGGTAGATGGACCATATGAATGGAAGGGAAAAGTCAGTTTGCCGATGCTAGGGAGCATCTTACCATGGATGTCTATGATGAGAGATTGTATGGAGAAGCAAGGATTGTTGATTGTTGTAGGACTTGTTGGGATTGTTTATGACCTTATGGTAGAAGGTACAAAGGCCCGTGACAAGGGAGGAACATGATGATCGGTGCGGATGAATGGGTCATGCTTTAGTCACATTGGCTAAGTGCCCGGCATGACTCATGGATAGATTGGAGGGCACACTCTTGGGTGGACTTCTCATAGCCGAGAAAAAAAGAAAGTCTTGGTGGAACCTTTAGTGCGGGAGCTATGATGGAGAGACTCATGTGAGGATGATATGGTTGGGTGACCGAGTTCACTAGACCGAAGATCACAGACTTGGATGAGGATGACTGATTGTTGTGATGGGTCTACTTGGTTGGACTACATGGCAACTTAGTCATGGACATCAGGTTGGAGACATCGAGCATGGCATTCTTATGCAGGGAAATTGTGCGGGAGCAGTTGTAGAGATGTCACTTATGGGCATCCAATGGAGTGTGCCAAGGCAGGGATGTTGTGCAGATGGATTTGCTGGTGTGACATGGAGATGTTTTATGTATGACGCGATGGAGAGGTTGTGCACTCTTGTACAACAAGGCCATGGACTTGGATGGAGTTGTGAGCAGACTATGGGGCATTCTTACTACATGGAGAGCTTAGGCATCTTTCAGAGACCTTTGGGCCGAGACTTGCATGCTTGCTGAGATGTTGGTTGGAGATGACTCATGGATCTCATGATGACATGAGGTTGTTGGGGCTTTTAGAGACTTCATATTTGGTGAACTTGGAGGATCTGATGCATTGAGGAGTTGAGGTCAGAGACTTTGATGCAGGATGGGGTGCATACTTTCAAGTACATGTATGGGAATGGCTTGAAAGGGTGACTTGATGTAGAGGATCGATATGAGACACTTTGGAGTGATAGAGTTACAATGATGATGACGCCTTGGTGCCAACACTTGGGCATGGATTGAGCTGAGACTCAACTACTTTTGACACATGGATAGATGAGGCAGGTGTATACTTGTTTCTACGACAGACTTGAGGGATGGCACATTGCAAATATGATGGAGGTTTCTTCATGGACCTGGATGTGGCACACCGAGAGTTGGAAATTGATGAGATGGTGTCTTCATATTGAGGAGGCACACATATGGTTGATGTTGGGATAGATGTGGCTGATTTCATGCAACACATTGACACAAAACATCATGGATAGCATGTTGCAGATAAGATGAGGACTACTTCATTGACCTGAGCATGGATTACACTTATGGATTCTTGATCGAGTTGATGATGTGACGGGATGTTTTGAGAAACAATTGATGGTGGCATGAGGATGTTCACTCTAATGGTTTGAGCGTGACAGTTGGATTAGCTACCCAACTAGTTCAGACATGGGAGCATGCAGTCTGCAGAGATGTGTTAGTAGTGTGTTGGAGTATCATGGCAGCAGTTCACATGAGGACGACACATGATGAGGTCGCTACGATATGTTGCACTGGGCATGTAGCTTGAGATGGAGGGGCCAACCTTCCACGATGGAGAGCAACATGTGGAGATTGTGACAGGGTGGTCGATGGTCATGGATTGAGATGATTTTCGATGTATGACATATCGATGGGTGTGTACCTTGGTATGGTGATCTTGGTGACAGATGGTTGCCAAGGTGAGACATGGTGGAGATGGTAGTTCTACATATATTGCAGGGATGTTTGCAGTATGTGGAGGAGTTGACATCATGGATGATACAGTTGATCTTGGTGGATGACTACTAGGATGGTATGTTGTCGAGGACGACAATGACTTCAGGTGGAGGAGAATGTAAGGACCTGCAGTCCTTGGCACGACCACCCGAAGTACGACCGTGGGTGAAGTGCACATTTTATATGAAGTGCGAACGTTCGGTTGAAGTGCGAAGCTACGATTGGCGTATTATGTGAGTTCTCTTGGAGGTGCAACAATATAATGCGCATATATGGAGGAGAGAGTGAGTATATATACGCATGGAGCGTGGGACAAAATACATGGAGCCGACCCTTGCTTGGATGAAAGGCCGACGGTGCATTCATGGTGAAGTAGGGGCTCGTTTGTCGTGGAGGACGAGTCGGCTGGGCAAGCCAACACGACCTGCCGTGGGTATAAGTTGCAGATGCATTAAGGAATTTGGATCATCATTCGATCACACATACATCTTCGCTACAAGGAGTAGAGGCGTAGTCTTGTGCGCAAATACAAGGAGGAAAGGCACAATTCTACACATGCGCCCATTCTTGGGCAAGTCACACAAAGGAAGGCGTTAACTCGATATTAGGTGGAGGTGCGGGCAGGTGCGCCCAGTGGTTGGGTGAGGTGTGCACGGTGAACGTGTGGTGCCAGATTTGTGCAAAGGCTTGCCGTAGGTGTCTTCGCGACTCGAGTGAGCGCTCGCCCATCGTGCAAGTGTGAACGAAGACTTGTTGGAGTGTTGACATTGCGGATAGAGGTGTGTCTCGGTTGGAGGCACCCGTGTGTGGTGACTTGGAGGTGCACCCAAGTTGGGCAAATGACACGACCGTGTGACGAGGTGAATGAAGGATTGGTTAGTCGTGCGACGACCATGCGGAGGTGCCGACAAGCTGGGCAACCGAGTTTGCCGAAGTTGTGAAAAATTGGCTAAGTGTAAATTTGGGGTTTCCCAAGATTTAAGTTGTGCATTGTAAAAGTGGAAGATTGTATAATATATTGATATCGGACAGACTCATATTGCAGAGAGTTGCCCGTCCCTTTATACTGTTGTGCATTTCTCTTGTATAATGCTGTTGATAATGAATGTGTATGGGTGTTCATTGGTATAAAGGCACATTAATAATACTTGGTAACGAAAATAAAACTAAGTATGGATTGTTAAGGCGTAGCCTACAATCGTAAGTATTGGTAAAAAGAAAACGGTTGGTAGTGCCGCACCTCACCTAACACATTTGAAAGACTACCGTAGGCTTGGGGGCGTGACAACCAGGGTCAAGTTCGTGTCAGGCCTCCTGCGATTTTTTTATATCCTTCCCTCCCAATGAATATACCCATTCTTAACTACCAAAAGAAATTATGCCTATAGAGGTAGTTGAAAAGGCTCAAGATGATGCTACTACCAGAATCAATTTGACCCAACATTTTCCTTCTGTCCCAGGACCTAACTAAGCTTAGACGAGATTCAGATGTCCATCCCCCACTCTCCAGATAGCTATCTAGTCTATCCCATGCGAGGTTGATAGGCCAATAACCCAAGCATACCAATAAGCTTTAGTTCTATATTCGACAGGGAAAACAATAATTGTTAACTAGTAATCTTCTACATGATGCATTACTCTTCCTCTTTTTATCTGAACTTGTCTTAGATTCAAATTCATATTTTGCATAACAACATAGGGGAAGGCACGGAGCACATACCAGGTTTTCCAGGCAAAAGTTGAACATTGCTTGATATCCCCCAACACTCGGCACTTGGCAACTCCAAGTGCACATCCTTCCTTCACTTCGTGCATGTAAGTGCCCTTCCACCTTCCCACCTTTCCCTTTAATATTCTCATCCACCTACAGGCCCTCCCTTCTAAGAAACCCGCCACATGCTTTGCTACACTGGTTGCCTCCCTTCCCTTTTTGTGACGCTCTCAGGATGAGAACCCACTTACCTTCCAATTAACGCCCTTCATTATTGCTTGCGTACTTCTGCCTACTCCTATCATGAGTTCCCTGATTCTCCACCTACACTTGCCAACTCTCGTGCCAATTGTCCAAACTCGCTTCCCTCTGCCCATCGTGCCATCTTGCCAGCTTCACTTTCCCCTTCCCGTCGTGACATCATGTCAACCTCTCCCCCCTCTATCGTGCATTGCCTATCGCACCCTACTAAGGGATTTATAAATTATCATTATTTTATATATCAGATTTTATTTATTTCCTAATACTTGTTTTTTATTTATCGCCTAAAAATTCAAAAAATAATTATGTTATCACTAATCACTACTTTAAAGAAATATATGATATTTTGCCAAATGGAAAAAGAAATTATCCAAAATATATACAATTTGATATGAGGTTTCCTCCTAACACCCATAAGCCTGGTTATTTAAGCCATCATAATTAACAAGACACTCAATTGTGAGAGGCTACTCCTCAAATGCATGCTGGAAAATGAAGCTATATATCTGGACTTTTGAAACAGTGATTATGAGGGGCTACTACTAAATGCATGTTAGAAAATGAAGCGGAATAATTGATATAGTGTTTGGGGCTTTGGGTGCTATATCAATACTTAATGGAAGCCGAGAGAATCATGGCATTATTTGGTGGAAGCAGAGAGAATCATAATATTACTCATAAAAGGTAAAGACGTCAACATTAATTGACGCCTTATCCGCGTGATTGTCAGTTTGAAAATGAAAACCATTTTCATTTTTTTTTCTTTTAAATTACAATTAAGAACCATAAACAATCAAAATACGATTTGAATGAGCTGCCTTATTGTTAAACTCCTTTTGCAAACCCCAACATTAAATGCATGAAGTTAGAATCCCCTAGTTCAATTCCTAATGGATTCTCATTAGTTTTTGGTGGAAGATGACATTAAATCTGGATTCTCATTAATTTACGGTGGAATATGACGCTAAATTTAGCTAGCTGGAAGACAACTTACGTTAGTTTTCAAATAAACAAAAGCCTTAGACTGAGAAGCACATTGTCTTGAATGTACTTTGGTATATCACTGTACATATGCTTGAAATTGAGGAGAACGTTGTATGAAGATTCACAGAGTATTATGTGATACAAGAATTGTTCTATTGTGTGCTCACCGTTGCACAAAACCATTTCCATTTCTGACGAGAAATGTTTAGTTTTATATGGGAAAAACCCTCTAACATATATGTTTCATCTTCATCGACCCAACAGAGAAAGGATGAAATCTTTCTTTCTAATGCTCCCAAAAACAAGACACCAAAAACCAGTGAAATAACAATATACCTTTAGCTTCCACATGATTCAAACCCCAAGAAGCTATACTACCATTGCCTACTAAATCCCTGTAGAATTGCCGCCTCAAACCGAAAGCCAACTCAGGCTATACTAGGGGATTGTTCTAGATACGAATAGTGGGTCATCCCGTCTAGAGAGAGACAACCCTCGTAAGAGTTCTTGCAGGCCCACTCAATCATCTATTTATAGTTTTCTCACTTTGAACTTCAATGGAAGGAGAGTTGTTTGAAAGGAGGATATTCACCTGATTCTTCAGAGCATATAATTGGAAGTCTAAAGCTCTTCTATTCGGTGCCCTCTGATAAAGCATGGTATTTATATTTATTTTGAAACCATTAGATATTACATTAGCTTTTCTTTCGTTTCCTCGTTTCTTTGAACCAGGCAAAAGTGAAGTAATACTCCTGAGAGTTACAGGATCTCAATCTCCTATTAGGCAATGAACAAAAGTATTGCTATTTCTGCTACTATAAGACTATCCACAGTATGCGGTGAGCAGATTGAAGAAGAAGATTGGTTCCGCCTACGACACACCTTAATATCATTTAAAAGTTTGAGCTTGCATGCATAATAATAAGATTCTTGAATTGCACATATCTATTTTTTTTGCGTAAGCGATTCATTAGAAAACTGTTGTTAACTCGGTGGGTGGGAGAACCGTAGAACAATAATATAATTAGGACAAGTGATCCCAGTTTAACAAGATAGTTGCTAGTCACTATATTTTTATATTATCAAAATCTTTCATCCTAAATCATTTAAAATAAAACCATACTACATAACTCAAAAATTTCTTACCCATAGCATATACACAATAAAATTGTTAAAAGTCCAGAAAGATGCCATAACCATTACAAAATATAAAAAATTTGAGATACAAAATCACTGTACTAACTCAAAATCGTTATTACTCTTTCCTATTCATTTTCCGACCTAACAAAACACTTCCGCTCATTAGAGATCTGAACAAATGAAAACATTCCTTTCTCAACTTCCTACTAATCCAGGAAACTCTGAAGAAATTGTACTCCTGGGTGATTATCAACCCTTCCCGGTGTTAGTAAACAGATACGTTTAACAGTAAGAGTTGTGATTTCATTTGTGATTTCATTTGTTGCTATTCCTGGACCATCTTGCCATGAAACCTCGAAAGCGCAAACACATTTGCCATCCTTTCTGTGGGGATACCGGCGAACCTGCGATCAAATAATATACTTTCTTACTAGCACATGGTGAACTACCTTCCTTATATGCTGAGGCAGAAGCACACTAATGTCAAAATATTATAGGAAAAAAAGAATTCAGTCACTGCTCTTAATTATATATTAATAGTTGTTCATGAACCAGATAAGATGTAAAGGCAACGTGATCACTTGACAGAGGTGGAAAGAAATAATATAAGGAAATCAACGTAGCACTCAAGCTCAAAGGATTAAACGCTACATGAAATTGGTTTCATCCAGCTTCACTCAAAGTGATAGGTAAAAATAAAAATTCTTTAAGCAGTCATTTTGACCTGTGTGACAATGGCGTCGTAATATCGCAGATCCCCATAGCGTTGGTATGATGCACATATTCGCATCCCAAGTGTCACCATGCAGCACTCATAATCCTATAATAGCTGGGAAAGCGGCCGAAAGCTTCTTGTCACCTCCTGTACTTCTCTTCTGTTATTTAAATCTACCACTTGCACCTCCCCTCTTGGAAGCACGCCTGTGTAACGTATGTTAAAGTAGGCAGCGCGCCCTGAGGGCCTTCCATACTTAACCAATACGGCATACCATGCACCATCCACTGGAGATTTGTACTCCACCTTTGCAATGGGTTGTCCAGGAGCTCTAGCCATTTGAAAATGTTGATAGTGTTACGAACAAACTGTCTCCAAGGAATTAGAAAACTATTCTGAGAAAAAATTGCAGAGTACGCTCTTATTATAACCGCGCAACTCTCGGGGATTTTTCTGGTAAAATCCCAAAAACACAAAAATTCAACCACACAGAGGCAATGCTCTGTTTCCTTTACTCCACGATCTTTTTGTGCACAGGAAGCTTAAAAAAATTTACTGAAGAAGTATTGCACCACCATAAAAGATTTCTATTCATTAAACTAAATCAGTCATACATATTCATCATCTTTCACTCAGAGGGATTCACCAAAACATTTAACAAAAATTACTCTGCCTCTGTTACAATTGATTTTTACACTGCTGTGTAAAATCTACATTCACATTTACTGCTGTAAAAATGGTTTCACATTTAAAAAACTTACTGTTCCCTTTTCAATGGTGTGTGAAACAATTCATGGTTTTTCTAATACAAACTTCCCCCTGGTTTTCTTCTTCACTTCTTTGCCTTCGCTCTCGCACTGCTGTGCATTCTATTTTTCACTTATAGAATGGTCAACTACAATATGTTTTTAATTGTTCACTTCAAACAAAACTTACGCCATGCCCGTGAATAATTAAAAAGTAATAAAATTAAACTATATGACATTGCCCATGCCTCTATTTAATTTACGCCCATACATACCATAAAAGAAAATTAAAAATACACCTAGGCGTATGACAAATATTTAATGAAGGTATGGTCAAAAATAAAACTTGATTCTACTCCACGCAATATTTATTATTAAACTATATGACATTGCCTATGCCTCTATTTAATTTACGCCCATACATGCCATAAAAGAAAATAAAAAATACACCTACGCGTATGACAAATATTTAATGAAGAAATATTTAATGAAGGTATGGTCAAAAATAAAACTTGATTCTACTCCACGCAATATTTATTTTATGCAGGTTCGTATGCAACTTGAGATGCCCATCGACTGTTGATTTGCCCTCCTGGAATCGAACGGCTAAGGTGAATATCGGAAGCCCTTTTTAACCGAACTTTACTCCACATTACATTTATCGGAGCCTTGTATGCAACTTTGAACAATCAACGGTGGAAAATGTCGGAGCACATCAGACGGCGGAGGAGAATATCGGAAGCCACTTTTTAACCGAACTTTACGTCCCGATAAAGCGTCAGAGGGTGATGTCACGCCTCATCCACGCGTCAACTCCAAATTGTATCGGAGCTCTTGTGTACGGAAACTGCCTTCACACAAAAGTGGTCCGATATGCATCCAGGTGGTTTGTGGTTTTGTTGTGGTGGTTTCGGGGAATGGTACGACAACGTTGAAATTACATTTTCAACACTCCTCTTTAATTTCAACTGCTGGGCATTCGGTCATACCTAGACCCTTCCTTAAAAATTCAAAGCTTTTCTGATCCGATGGCTTTGTCAAGATGTCTGCAACCTGTTCTTGAGTCCTGCAATGTTCTAGGACAATTTCTCCATTGTTCACCGATTCTCTGATGTAGTGAAACCTTGTATCAATTTGTTTCGTTCTCTTATGAAACACTGAATTCTTTGACAATGCAATAGCTGAGCTATTGTCACAAAAAATCACTGTCGCTTTTGCCTACTCTTGGCCTAAGCTCCTCAACATCCTTCTCATCCAAAGTGCTTGACATGCTGCTGCTGTAGCTGCCACATATTCCGCCTCTGCTGTAGACAATGCTACAATGGACTGCTTCTTAGAAGCCCATGAAATTGCTCCTGAACCCATGTGAAAAACATAACCGGAAGTGCTCTCAAAATTCTTTTTGATGCCTGCCAATGTGCCTCCTTTGGCCTCTCCATGAATCTGGAAATTAAACTAACAACATACATAATGTCAGGCCTAGTTGCTGTTAAATACATAAGG
>APFE031531758.1:327797-351305 GCA_000404065.3 Pinus taeda
GCACTTGAATTTCCTCCTTGTGGTGTGCTTGGAGAAGCACTCTCATTTATCCTCAATGGTGTTCCTTGCTGTCCTTGTGTTGGCGCTGCTGTTTGGGGATGCATTTCAGCCACCTCCTCATCATCTTCATCATGAGACAAACAATTTTTGACATTCATTGTTTTCTCTATGCTTCCATCCCAAGCTTCCTCTTCAATGAATTGAACATCTCTGCTGATGAAAAACTTCTTGGTAGATGGGATATATAACCTGTAGGCCTTGGATTCTTCACTGTATCCAATGAAAAGACATTTCTCCCCTTTGCTGTCCAACTTCCTCCTTAGCTGATCTGGAATGTGTGCATAGGCCACACATCCAAAAACTCTCATGTGGGGACTCCTTGCTTTCTCCCACTCCATGCTTCTTCTAGCACTCTATTCATCACTGCTTTTGTAGGACACCTGTTCAGAATATATGCTGCACAATTTATAGCTTCAGCCCAATAGTCATTTGGCAAATGCTTTGCCTTCAACATGCTCCTTGCCATATCCATGATGGTTCTGTTTTTTCTTTCAGCAACTCCATTTTGCTGTGGGGTGTACCTAGTTGTGAATTGCTTATGAATTCCATTTTCTCTACAAAATCTTAGGAATTCCTTGGAGATATACTCATCTCCTCTATCAGTTCTCAAAACTTTAATATGCAGCCTGCTTTGGTTCTCCACAAGTGCTTTGAAATTTCGGAATTTTTCAAACACTTTAATTTTTTTTTAAGAAAATAGACCCAAGTCTTTCTTGTAAAGTCATCAATAAATGTTAGGAAATATTGGTTGCCTGCAAATGATGCAGCTTGTATCGGTCTACATAAATCTGAGTGGATGATCTCTAAGGGTGCCTTTGCCCTTATGCTTTTACTTGATGGAAAACTTTCTCTATGTTGTTTCCCCAATATGCAACCTTCACATAGGCTGTCCGGTTTCTCTATCAATGGTAATTCTTTCACCATTCCTTTTCTGCTTAATAAGTTTAGACCTCCAAAATTTAGATGTCCAAATCTCAAGTGCCACAACCAATTTTCATCCATTGGGACGCTTTGGAAGGCCTCTTGGGTAACTGCTGCAATTTCATTTTTGTTTTTCAAATCTACCCTGATCCTGAGAGAGAACATCCTATTCCTTGTCATCTTCACTTTAGCAATGCATCGTTTGCTGGGTGCTATATCCATGATGGTACACACATCATTCACAAAGTAAACATTGTAACCCTTTTGAACAAGCTGTCCAATACTCAAGAGGTTACATCTCATTCCGGAGACATAATAGACATCTGCTATGGTTTTCCTTTCTCCTTGCTTTGTAAATATTTTTACCTCCCCTTTTCCCATAACAGAAACTTTTCTATCAGTTCCTAGTGTGACTTCTGATTTCATATTTTTATCTAGGGCAGAAAAGAGAGTTATGTTTCCTGTCATATGGTTGCTGCAACCTAAGTCTAAAAACCATATGTCTTCACTATTTGTTTCAGCCATGTTACAAGCTAACAACACATTAGTTTGGCTGATGTTCTCTCTAGTAACATTTGCATTTTGTCTATTACTCATATCATGTTTCTTCTTCCTACATTCACTGGCATAATGCCCATATTTTTTACAATAATAGCATTGGACATTGGATTTTTCATACCTTTGTCCTTGAGCATGATGTTGTTCTCTTTGTTGGCTGCTGCCTTGGCCTTGGTTCTTATTTGGATTGCTGCCTCTTCCTTGAGCATTTGCTGGACTGCTCCTTCCACCTCTGTTCTGGCTTCTGCCTCTTCCTCTCTTGTTTCCTCTGCCTTGACCTCTTCCTCTTCCAAAGGACATCTGAGTCTTTAAGGCTTGCTCTAGAGATGAGTTCTGATTCCTACTCAATCTCTGCTCATGTGTTATCAGTGATGCATGTAGCTCATCAACTGAAAAGTTTGAGAGATCCTTTGTCTCTTCTATGGTGGTGATAATCACATCAAACTTTGAGGGTAGGACCCTCAATATTTTCTCCACAATCCTCCTTTCTTCAATGGTTTCTCCATGAGTCCTCATCTGTGTGATCAGACCAATTACATGTGTGAAGAATGAGTCAATGTTGCCTGACTCCTTCATGCACAGATTCTCAAAATATTTCCTCAGAAACTGTAGTTTTGTTGTCTTTACTCTCTCCATGCCTTGATAGGTTGTCTTGAGGATCTGTCGTGCTTCATTGGATGTCTTAGTTGCTGCTAACCTTGGAAACACACTCTGGTCTACTGCTAGATACAACAACACACGGGCTTTTGAATCCTTCTTCCTATTGCTCTTCAGCAGATCCTTCTCTACTGGAGTTAATCTATTAAACCCATTTTCATCTACTGGTTCTTCAAAACCATCTTCAACTATTTCCCATAAATCTTGAGAGGCAAACAGGGTTGTCATGGTTATTGCCCAATAGTCATAGCTTTTCCCATTAAACTGTGGGAGCTGGGTGTTAAACATATCCATACCAGTGCTTGTGCTGGCCATTCCTTGCATCCTTAGTTATGCTTCAATTTCTTGACTGTGTATTTTAAAACAACTGACTGCTTCTTCAGCAACACATATAAAAAAAACTTTGTGAAATACCTGAGTATTTTTTTGACTGAGCCTTCACTCTACTGGAGAAGATCTACTGCTGCAAAAAAAGACTCCTCCCTTCAGCTTCTTTGTCACCTTCAAAGAGCCTAAGCCTGCTCTGATACCACTGTTGGGGATTTTTCTAGTAAAATCCCAAAAACACAAAAATAAAACACATAGAGGCAATGCTCTGTTTCCTTTACTCCACGGGATCTTTTGTGCACAGGGAAGCTTTAAAAAAATGACTGAAGAACAGAGTATTACATACCCAGAAAAGGATTTCTATTCATTAAAACAAAAATCACTCATACATATTCATCCTCTTTGCTGAGAGGGATTCACCCAAAATACTCTGCCTCTTTTACAAAATGATTTTTACGCTGCTGTGTAAAATCTTCATTCACTGCTGTAAAATAAATTTACATCATACTGTTGTAAAAAAAATTACATATGAAGCTCAAAAACATTATATGTCTGAATCAGTCCTCGCACTGCTGTGCATTTCCTCTTGCAAAGAAAACAAAGGTCAACTTAAAAAATACATGCGCTCCACCATTTTCTTTATGCACTCCTGTGCATTAATACATAGTTTTATTTTCACTGCTCCTTCATTTTACGATGCCCAACACACAAAATTACAACACACGAGCTATTTTTCGTTCGGCTCGTTCTATTGAAAATGAACACACACAAAACATATACAAAATGTTTTTTTTTAAAAGACATAGTTGACTTGCCCATACCTCCAACATAAAACAAACATTAAGTTCCGTAAAAAAACATAAATATCTACCTACGCATATGACAACTCATTAATAACAGGTATGGTCAATGAAACTTGATTTTACTCCATGCCAAGCTTTTAATGTTGGTCGTATGCAGGTTGAGACAATCGATGGCGGAGATTGATGGAGCAGATCGGACGGCGGACGGAGATATCGGGAGCCACTTTTATGTTGAACTTTACGTCCTGAGATGTCAGAGATGATGACGTATGGGGAGAGCCACGCATCAACACTATATTGTATCGGGCTCTTGTGTACGAAAACTGCCTTCACGTAAAAGCGGTCCGATACGCATCAAGGTGGTTTGTGGTTTTGCTGCGGTGGTTTTGAGGTGCGCAGTTGAAATTAGATTTTAACATTGCCTTCTCTGACAGATTCATCGATCCATACAAACTCGTTATTAAATTTTTCAAACAAATCTAAATCCAGTGTTAAAGATAATAATTTTGATTTTATTTGCTACAGGTGCATATGCGGTTCCAGTATGCATGTTTCCCAACGGTTTTCAGTACCACACCTATCCACGCCTACCTCATTAACCATTGAGATCAATATGAAAAACTTAATATAAATTATGGAAATCCTCGTCCAACGAACAAGAATATATCCAGTAGCAACAACTAACAAAGGGTGAACAAGCAACTATGCCAGATCATGCAATTGGCGCCCATCCCTTGATGCTGACAAGCTCTGATTGGCAGCATGGATCATTAGTTGAATAACAACCCTAGGAAGTGATATGATAACCTCTCGATCCTTTCTTCCGAATATCCCTTGATTGTATATATCTAGTGCTCCTTCTGTCCTCTTCTATCCAATAAATAGATCTGTGCTCTTAGCAGGATTCCAGACCTTGTTCTATGGCTCCCTCGCGCAGCCAATATGTGGAGTGACCCAATGTGTTGTTGCCAATAGCCACTCAGCCTTGCAAGTTCTCGATCCCTTGATTCACTTTACATCATGAATCTTTCAATGTTTCAGTCTCCCTGCTCAACAATTTTCTTCAGTCAACATCTTAGAATGGTCTAGCAGCTTGATCTATCAGCACCTCTCGGTATTGAGATTCGCTCCCTTGAATTTTTTCTCTGTACTATGTTACAGTTAGGTTCAGTAATACCATAGATATATATATCTTCCTCTTTCGATGCTAGTGGATACCTAGACTGCGATAAACTATGACAATCATTCTATGAATCTAGGGCCTCCAGTTCAGTATTCAGGACTTTTAGCCGACATAATGTGCTCCAATAATCCCGCCGATAAGCTTCCCAAACAAGTACCATTAACTCAAAAAATGAGGAATAAGTGAAACCCTTGACTGGAAATAAGAAAATACTGAGCTAATTAGGGTGATTTTGAGAACCACCAAAACTGGTTTTACCGACTAGGGTGAGGCTCAAGCCCACCGAAGATATCTTAAAGGATCTTGTATGAAAGCCTTCCTCCTTGAAAACTCACTCGAGCTTCGAGATTAATGCCATGAAACATATTTCAAATCCATGCCACTTTTCCTTTCTTGGCATCCCATAGCTTGCCAAGATTGTGGTTGTGATACCAATGTCAAATTTCAAACAATGAAATAATCAACATATCTCACACATTTAGGTGTTCAAACAAAAATACTTTCAACAAAACATAAACAGAAAAGGATCTCGAAAAATGCAACCCTTATTTCAATTAATACTTAGAAAGCAAGGCATGCCCAAATACAAGCAAAATAATGGAGCCACTTCCTCGGCATACATGGTTGCTCAATGCATAATAAAACAAAGACACTAAAGCACAAACATGAACCATGGATCGATCCACCAACAAAAGTATTTGCGATATTTTTCGTCCTCAGATCGAACTAAAACTGGCCACGTCGAGCTCTCAAACAAACACAAATAGATAGAAAACTCAAGATGATCTAATGCATAACTCCTATCCCGTTTTATAGGCTTGATGAACTCTCTAGAAACATTATTTTATTTCTTTCCCTCAAAAAACAAAGGAAAATACCATGGGAAAATACCATAGTAAATACCATGGGTGGATTTCATCCATTTTGACTATATCAAGAAAAGGGAATATTACATGAAGTGGTGACATTAGAAATGGATTTTTCGTGCTCGTTTATCTCATCGTTTACAATGCCTTTCCATTTCCTTGGAGAGGATAACACCCCCACACGATCGACCTCGAAAACACATACATACATCCTGATTAGTTTCACTATCATTCTAAGTCTCAAAAATCAACTTGGTGTCTTCCATTCATATAACCTTTCATTTGAGGGCGAGTATGGAATTCCCTTCACCATCTTTAAAAAGTTAAACAATAGACCACATGATCCAAATTGGATCATTATATTTTTTGTCATCCATCTTGATGCATTTGGAGTGAAAAAAGTGGAGGAATCAACTCAAGGGACCATTTTTACTAGTGGGACCCAGTTTGGCGAAACAAGGTCTGAAACCTTCCGGAAGTATTTTGATGCATCAAATGACATTTTTTGGGGGTAAAATTTGTCGCTTTAGCACCAAACCTTTTCATGCTATTCTACACATATATACCTTTCAAACAATGCAAGAAGTGCGTCAATTGTCACATGTATCCTACAAAGTGAATCAACCATATTTACTATCTATAGCCTTTGTAACTCTTGTTCAAATGTGAGAGTTGATTCATACCTTTCAAAGTTCAATAGTCAAATCAAGTGACAAGGAACACTCGCTATGCGGACTTGTTCATTGAAATGTTTTTATTGTTTTTATTTAACAAATGAAAATACATTCTTCATCTATCATCAATTTATTCATACCCTTCACGTAAATTTCTTCGAATGGCTAGATCAATGATTTGTCCTTGAGAATATGATATTAATCCTCTCGTACCTACTAATTGGTCAACCTGAGATGTACTTCCCCTAGCTCCTGAGAAGGACATCCCATGTACTAGATTTAAGGGATCGGTCATATCAAAATTGATCTGAAATTAGAAATTTAAAGGCTTCTTTTAAAATTTTATAAGCTATTTTATGTCTTATGGGTAGTGGATTGAAATTGCAAAAACACATAAACTTAGTTAAGTTTTGGAGATTTTAACAGTGAAACATAGACAACATGCAGCATTAGAAAACAACAACTTGATGATGACATTCACCCCTCCTGGGCTACATCTCCGAGTCCAACATCCAATGTTGGCCCTTTAAATTATATTTGCATGTCAAATTACATCAACATACAATGCAACACGCAACAACCCCTGTGTAGGACCTTATTGGGCTCAAAAGGGCTAAAAAAAGGCCTCCTTGCTCATTTCCCTGCTAACTATTAAGTAAAATCAAACTTCTGTCAAAACTGGCAACGAATTATGTCTTTGGCAGATATCCAAGGCGACAAATTTGCTCAGCCTCGATGACAAATCCGTCCATTATGGTGTAAATTGTCGAACCATTAAATTGACTCCTTGCCCCTAAATTTTGCCCTCTGGTCAGTCACGTGGCGATTAATGTGACCAGGGGTGTGGGCAAGAGGTCATGCACCCGCCAGACCTCCGCTCTAGGTCATATTACAATTATAATGTGGCCACAGACTAGGCGTGAGCAGGCTACCACACACCCGCCCCTCCCAACATATTCACTAATGATTACGTTGCATACGATGGAATTTGGGGCTAGGGCCTTATGCCCTGCCCATCCTACCTTGGATCTTGGTTACATGCTACATGATATGATTAGGGTTGAGTTGGTCGAGCATGCACACTGCCCTGACCCTCCCCCCAATAGTGGATTCGTTACATTTTAAATATGAGTGACCCACTATATATAAAAAGGACTAATGTGCATTTTAGTGGTAAGGTGTCCAACTCTTGGTAGTGACGTCATGGGGTCAAACCTCGCAGAGGCTAATTTGGTCCTTAACCAACTTTTTTGCACAAATTTCAAGGGTTGTGTGGCCCCCTCCGTTTGGAAAAAAAAAACTCAATAACCAATAAAAACACGTCAAATTCCTGTGTACAACCATGCCATGTGTCATGTTCTGATTAGCTCCATATTTCATAGTCACCCTGTTGACAACAATGCCACATCATCATACCATCTGCCTAGTCAACTCTACAAGTTGACTTTTTGTTTATTTCTCAAAACCTTCAAAATGTGATAAGTTTCTCATAAGATGTTGGATTGACGCAATTCAAGCGTCGTTGGAATTGGAACGCCGACATATACTATTTAACATAAGTTTCAAGATAATTTGAGTACTATGATTTTGGAGCACATTCTTTATCCCCTAGATCATTCCTCCCCACTAGAAGCTTTTGAACCACCAAAAGTTTGTTTTTTACTGAGAAAGTAAGTGACAATTTAGCTCCCTCACATTCTAGATCTTAATCCACATTAATTTACTTGGATTGGTGCCTTGAGCCTCACTCAAAGATACTCCACATTGCCTCTGCTTGAAGTTCTTATCCTCATTGAGTCTTCCTGCAACTCATTTAAATATTTAGGAGAAAAATATTTATATATGGAATATAGACATTCTCTTTCTTCTCATCAATCATTGGAGGCTCATACAATCTAAAGTTTTCCACGTTCACAATAGAATAAATTTTCATGTAAGGTGGAAAATCTACTCAGGAAGCATTGCTGCCAATATTCTCCAAGATTTTGAATGGACCATATTTTATTGGATTGAGCTTTTTACCTTCACCTTGTAGTCTTTCCTTGCTAATTTACAACCAAACTTGATCTTCCACTTCGAAATCATCATCAACCTGATGCTTGTCATGTCTTGCTTTGTACTTGGCTTTACTTTTCTCTAATTGTTCTTGTGCGCTTTGATGCACTAGCTGAATTTGTTTAATGAAATGCTTGGCTTTGTCCACATCACTATATCCATCTATTGCAATATATTTACCAAAGATGAAATCCAAAGGAGACTTTAACAAAGAACCCAAATAAGCTTCAAATGGAGATGCTTGTGTTGATGAATGATTGGCATGTTTGTAGGTATGGTGGATATATTGTAAATTCTTATCCCAAAGTTTAGGATGCTTACCACAATATCCTCGAAGGAGATGCACTATTGTTTTGTTCGCTACTTATGTCTGATCGTCGGTCAGTGGCTCTTCTTCAACTTTGTGTCCTTGATTTCCCATAAAATGTACCAAATCTTCCCAATAAATCGAGAATATCGATAAAAAAAAAATAGAAGTGGGCAACCTAAAATGAACCCATACATTTTGGAAGAACAACTTTGCATTCTATTTAGTTGTAACCTAGTTCTGACAAGACATTAACACACACATTTTGATGAAACAATCCACAACAACATATAGATAATCATGACCTTTCTTAGACATTGGTAGTCCTCCAACAAAATCCATTGAAATATGTTCCCAAGGACGAGAAGGAATAAGAAGTGGAGTGTACAAACCCAATCTCCTATTGCTTGGCTTGTTAGTAGCACACATGTAACATCCTTTTACATATCTTGAAACAATTTCATTCATGCAAGGCCAATAACAATACCTTTGAATTTGAGCAACTATTTTACCTACAAAAAGGTTACCAACAATAAGAGAAGTGTGGTCTTCCCTTATGGCATTGACTCTTTCACCCTGTGGAACACATAACTTTCAAAGATGATACAACAACTTGTTATGAACATGATAATCCAAGTCTTCAACATGATTTCCTTGACTCAAAGTTGCATAAACATCTTTAAAATCTTCATCTGAAGCATATTGTTCAATATAAATTTCATGTATGATTGAGTTATACTTATAAAAAACAAATGCATTAACAATAGGCGTTAATGACATATTTGCAACATTGTTGTATATACCTTTCTTATTCCCGTTTACCAAATCAAATTGTTGTAGGAATCCCATCCACCTGAAATGTCTAGCTTGTTGTAGCTTGGTTTGTGATTGTAAATATTGGAAAGGTTGATGGTTAGTATGTATAATCATTTCTTTACCCATTAAATAATGCTTCCATTTCTTCAGGCTTTGTACCAAATAATACAACTCTTTATCATAAGTTAGATAGTTAATTGCTACATTGCTAAAAGTTTCAAAATGTTAAAAAAGTGTGTTACCATGTTGCATCAAAACTAATACCACTTCTTAGTCTCTTTATACCAATATTAACACTCACAACACATAACTCTTATGTAAACTTATATTTTTTAAGTAATTAAGTATATGATACACACATACAACCAAAATTTCAAATAAACTTTAATACTAATATGATTTGTTAACATTTTTTATATTATAATGATCAACTCACTAAAACTAATCTAATCTTAAATGAATACAATAAACCTATGCTCTTATTCATGGTTTTTTTATAATTATTTATAAAAATAATAACAAACATTTAGATTATTATATATAAAAATAAAAATAAAAACAACAAACACATATTAGTAGACAATTATTTACAATAGACATAAATCATCAGAGTCAATATGATCTTCATGGCATGTGGGAAAGCTTATGGATACTTATTGAAAGTCTACCATTTCAAAATTGTCAAAGGATGAATCATAATGTTTGACAATTTGACACGTAGATCCAATATTTCTATAATGCATTGGGACTTCCTATTATTTTTTAAAAATATACCTGGCTAAGGTTTCACTCATCACTATGAGATTTACCCTTGCAATAATTGAATTAAAGAAGCACCTATGAAAACCTTAGACCATAGAGTACATACTCAACGCTAGTGAAGTATTGACTTCACTCTCACCTCCGATAAACTCACCTCTCACCTTGAACATGTCTTTAGTTTTTCCTTTTTCCTTAGTCGCCTTAATCACCTTCGTTTACCTCAACCACTTTACTTTACCTCGATCGTCTTAGTTTTCTCATGTTCCCTATTATATCTATTTATATTTAATGACACTTCATCCTTTTCTATCATTTAAAAGCTTCTAGGTCTTCTAGAAACATTTCCAAACTAAGACCCTTAAATTTAAAATTCATTACAAATGTATCCTCATGTTACTTATTTTTCTATTTTGTTTTAATGCGTTACATGGTCAAGATAATGTAACATAAATAATGCAACTATAATGAAATTATAGGGTATTTAAAATTAGAAAAAAAATATGCCCGTAGAGGTTTGAGTCTTATAGCCAGCAAACGATTTGTTAGGTCGTCCGTGTCGTTGGGTAGGTCATGAGTTCGAGTCTCGTCTTAACTGAGGGTCGTTTATGCGAGCTGAGTAGTTCCTCCTAAATATTATAGTGGCAGCCAATAAGATTTGACCTCATGTAACTCAAGTACTATACCACTGCCTTTGCCGATTTTGCTAATAAAAAAAAAATATGCAAAATTAATAATTCAACTATTTACATTATTTAGACATGAATATAATTTAAAAAATTAAAAATATTAAATTATATTTAAAAATAAACTTTTTTAGATAAATATTATATCACTATTACGTTGAAAATTTCAATATAGTGTAATATGGGGCAGATGCTTTTGTGTTGGAACATTATATTAATGACATTAAATCTAAAATGAAATAGACACATAAAAAATCACTGTGTACTTCATTCACATTACATTATTCATATTACATATTTTAGTATATTGGAGTGAAGAGTTAATAATAATGATAGAACAAACAATTATATGTTAAAATAAAAAACTAGAAATAAAAAAATTGGTTATAATGTAATTTTTTTATTAATAAAATTATAATATTGTTATATACCAATATTGAAAAAAAAATAAAAAAAATAATAATATTATAATATTTTTTAAGTTTAGGGTGGATATATTTTTATAAATTTAATATATCATTTTTATAAAGCGCGAATTAACACAAATGATTTTCTATCAAAAAAGGCTTAACAAAACACAAAATCCTATTTATCTAACCCATACCCAATAGACAACTATCAAATATTTTAAAACTCAATATCCATAACTTATACACTAAAATCACTAAAATTTCTATATATACTCAATCTATATATACATATTATATTATAAAACACTTTAAACAAAAATGTCATGTTTTTCCTATTATAATAAAGTTTTTTCTTCTAAATATAGAATCAATTTATGATATTCATATTATGATGTAAAATACTTTAACACGAATCCTATCCCTCTTCCCGGGAAACATGGATTTATTGTCAATTATCTTGAATGTGTCTGCAAAAAACTTTTACGCTAAACTAGATGTCCTATCGTTGAAATGGCTTGTGGTCCTATGCGAATTTACCATCGCTTAACTTTAATTTGCTTCTCATTACTTTATATGTGGACAGATTTTTTTTAGGATTCTATGTCGTGGGCGGAATACATTTATTTTTAAATATTTTTATGAACAAATATAATTAAGACTTATATAGATATATATTTCATATAAATTAAAAACTAGAAATATGAAATATGTGTTGGGATTATATATATATATATATTTTGAATCAGTGAAAATGGTTGACATGGTAAAGTTGAATGGTGTAATTTCAGATTTTTTTTTTGTAAAATTCTAAATTCATATATATGGAAAAGCACACTTAATATAAATTATAGTTCACTTAAAATTTATTATCAAATTAAAAATAAAATAAAGTATATTTTTAAAATACAAATATTTTCATTAATTTAATAGTATATTGTTTTAAGAGTCGAATTTATTTAACTTTAGTAATTTAAAATATTCTACATAAATGTATGTTTGAAGAAAACACAATTTAATGTCATTGAGCTAAGGCTTTACAACCTAGTGTGAAGGCGATGTGTAAATATGTATGTGTTCAATTTTTTAGCCCAGAGCATCTACAAGCCAGTATGAAGGCGATGCGTAAGTATGTCTGTGCTGAATTTCGAGTTCACACATGTTGCTCTTAAAATAAAAATAAAATATTCTCTAAATAAAAAAGCAATGTCTACTATAACCAACATAGATAATCACACATTTAAATGTTTTTTTTGTTATTAATATATTTTTAAGTATATGTGAACATTAATTCGTATTAAAATAACATTTCTTGACATTTTCTTCTATATATAGATATATATGAAGTTTTACCATTCGAAGGTTTTGGTTTCCAGATTTTAACAACCTACGGTATTTTCTCATGGTATTTGAAACTTCATATATATTTATATATGAAAAATTCTAAAATAAAATATTTTAATGTTGTATATAATAAAATATCCAATGTGGGTTATGAATAAAATATTTAAATATGAATTAATAATGAAGTATGTAGAATTTTGATTGTAGATTCAAACTTCTCATGAAATTTACTAAAACATAAGATTCAAATCTACATTACCAATCTGTGGAAGTAAATTCATGATGGAGAACACAAATTGATAACATCCATGGATATTTAAAACACATACATAGAGATATATCCAAGGGAAAGTAACTGCTCAAAACCCCTTACTATATGTATTGCATTAATCAAAAAATCTGGATGAATACAATTTGCTCTCCTCAACCTTGAGCTTAACCTGCACAAGTATTTTCTTTCCTCTGCCTAAGTCGCTGACCTTGGCCAATACTTGGCCAATTTTCCAAGTATCCAAGCACTTATTTCCTTATGTTGTTCCCTTGGGAATAAGGCCCCCATTAATTAGGAAATTCCTCAATGAGAATTGTGCAATTCCTTTAGGCCTTCCTTTAACTGCATGCATGACCTATACAATTTGGAATATTCTACAATTGATAGTACACTTCCCTTGAACACCAATCCCAACTAGGTAACTCAAATTTCATGCATGCATGAGTTAATTTAGGTTGATTGATCAATTAACTAGTTAAACACTGAAGATGCACCCCATTGTTAGACCTCCCACCAATTCCTCCAACAGTTGGAACTAGTTTAACCGACCTTAACTCAATTTAATAAAATTAAATTGTTACAACTAAAATTAAGTCAACCTAGGCTTCTAAATTTTAGGAGTCACTGTACACAACCTAGGCATCAAACATGCCCTAATCACCCTAATAATTTGGCCTATGGTGGGAAACCTTCTTATTAATTTTCCATCTAGATAATGGGAGACACAAGCTCCCTTTGGAATTTGTAACTTCTCATTTATGACTTTACTATGTCATCTACGTGGTTCAATATCCTCACACTTTCGTCATGGTTCAAATCTAAATATGGATCCACAAATAGTAACACAATCATTGTCTTCAACAAGTAGTTTTAAGACCACCTAAAGTTACCCCATAAGATTGCAGGTAACACCTGGCTCCAGCTTGGAGATAAGTTTTCTTCTTGGGAGCACTTTAGTACCTTAGAATCTCATCCTTACCACAATATTTCTAAATTGGAATATGTGACCTAGTGTAGCCACCTTAAGCTCTCAAGGAGGCAATATCATTTTCCTGTGTTATATTATCATACAGAATAGGAAAATATTAAAGTTTGCATGCTTGTAAAATGTAACTTTGTTTCATATTGTCTTACAAAAATAATTAAAGCACCTTTTCAGAAAACATATTTTCAAGTTCATATTTCCTTGAGCTTCCGCATATATTTCTCCAGCAAGCCTTGCATACACTTCTGATAGTAAGGATTCTTCTTTATAGGTATACTTATGGCTGATTCCTTTTGACGAATCGAAAAAAAGACCTACATATTCCCATAAAATAGTGTATCTTTTGTTGACTATACAAGATTTATGTGTATATCAGTGTCTATCTTTCTTCATGTTTGGTTCGTCGATATGAACTTCACACATAGATGTAGAGTGGGAAATTCCACTTTTATTTGGAGTAGACTCATCATCCTCAATGGTTATTCTTGAGACTTTGCAAATATGAACACCATTTATACTTCCATAACTGTCACTGATGGCGTGTTTTCTTAAGACGTTGTAGAAAATCCTTCAACAATCGAGTATCCAAATAATGTTGATGTATGGAGCGTAATAATGAAGAAAATTTCAAAAAGTACTCTATAGAAAACAACTCTATAATGACTTTAACAATCAAGGGGCTACTTTAGACCTTGACTTTCATTCTCTTTTTCATTGTCAATTTTGGTTATGCGGGAGAATTCTGAGTTGGTTGTCGCCAAATAATTGAATAGTGAAACATATATGTTCTCAAAGAATTCAGAAACACATCTTTGTTGTGTACCTTCATTACCCTTATGGCATGGGGTTGCCCCATTTTCATTTCCTTTTTTCTTGAAAGGGATGCCCCATTTTGATCTTAAAAACATTTTTGATCCTAGGGGAAACAGAGAAGGCACATCTATTTGGAAGTTTAAAAGATGTCCAAATTCATATTCTAATAAACCAGAGATTTTATTATCAAACCCGTTATGGATTTCAACATAACGATTATCTATTTTGGGCCTGAAACAATCACTAATCCTATGAATTACAAGTTTGTTCCACATCCTTGGTGCTTGTGCATTCTCGGTGTTCTCTTGCCATAGAAACCTCTTCATGTTCTTGATACTTATTGTTGAAATTACCAAGGCCAATCTCTATTTTCATCGCATCAGTACTTTTATGTTCATATTTGAAATAGCAAATAGGTGTCTCGATGTGTTTCTAATTCTAAAAAACATATTTCAGGTTACCAGTCTTTATTACCTCTTGGTCGATGGACTATTTTCTTATGATCCAATCATCTCCCTATACATATTGTGTCATCCAGGACAAGGGATATTAAGATATGTTTTCCATAGTCATCATCATCCCTCATATTAATGTTTTCACCATGACTCAAATCATACACATCATAATAAGGGTAAAAATCAATGAATTTGGAATTCATTTTTTATTCACTTCTTAATTGACCTTGGGGAAATCATTATTTGTCTCTTTATTTGCTGGAACCCTTGCTACCAATAGAAAGGGGAGGATAGACATTAGAGAAATTTTGAGGTCTAAGATGGGCCTCTTAAGAAAAATGTACAACCAAAATAAACTCTATAAAAACCAATCGGATTCAAGATGATTATGTCAACCATGGGGGCTGACTCACCATTTTTGGAGTAAAAAAGTAAAAAAATAATAAAATAATAAAACTATTTTTTCAACTCACATTTTCAACTTTTCTCCCTAAGGTTTAGTCAAATTTCAAGTGGGGTTACTCATTGGATGTAAAATTGAATTCCTCATCCAAGGAGTACCCATGTTGCATACTTTTGATGGACCCTACTACACGAAAAAAATGAGAAATACATGAAAAAAGGTGATTTCAACCATGTTTTTCATGTATTTCCCATTTTCCTTGTAGTAGGGTTGATCAAAGGTATGAAACATGGGTACTCCTTGGATGAGAAATAAAATTTTGCATCCAATGAGTGTTCCCACTCGAAATTTTGGTAAACCCATAGGGAGATAAGTAGAAAAAGTCTTTTTTTCGTTTTTCCCCTTTAAAAATTGATGATGTAATCTAATTTTATTTTATTATTTCCACTATTATTTTATAATTTCAATAGGAGGCCCCTTTTAGACCTCAAAATTCCTCTAATATTTATCCCTCAATTGAACAACATGTCTTAGTCCAAATTCTAGGCATAAGTTTTCCTTTAAAGGATTAAATTCATGATCATAACATAAATTATAAATTTCCCCGGATGCGGGTGTAATGTCTGCATTTAAGTTGTCTGAGCTGCCCACGCGCCGAGGACATGCCTTCACGCTGCGGACAGGTGGATGACATGGGCTCCGGGCTGGTTATGGTCCAAAAGGACGCTGGGAGTCTTTATGGCGATTCATTGCGCTGGGTTTTCCAATGTTCAGTCATCCGTTATCGAGTCATGGAGAACACAAGTCCCATTATGTATCTGTATCTCGGCTCTGGTTTTGGTTATTCGGAGGTTCATTTTTTCGTGGAGGAGAGAGGCTCGGAGGGCAGTGTTACCACCCTTGAGTTCCTCCCCTGTCCGACTCGCCTGGTCCTGTTGAATTTGGTTTCTGCTATTGGGTGGTCTCGCTTGGTTTCTGCTATTGGTTGGTCCAACCTGGTTCAGGGGAATTTGTTGTTTGCTGTTGGGTGTTGTCGCTGGCCGTTCGTGGGGTGGTTCTGCCTAGTTCAGTGGATACTGTCTTTGGAAGCTGGGTACTCCTACTGGGTTCAGGGGAATTTGTTGCTTGCGGTTGGGCGTTGTCGCTTGTCGTTCGTGGGGCGGTTCCACCTGGTTCAGTGGTCTCTGTCTTTGAAAGCTGGGTACTTCAATCAGGTTCAAGGGAATTTGTTGTTTGTTGTTGGGTGTTGTCGCTTGTCGTTCGTGGGGTGGTTCCGCCTGGTTCATCCGAGGCAGGGACATTGGTTCAAGCCCCGTGAAGTTCTTCCGGGTAACAGAAGGCTCAAGGCCGTCAACCCACGCCCTGTTTTTTCCATGGCTCCTCGAGTTGGCTATCGAAGGCCACGAAGGGGTGGTAATTCGAGGAGCCAGAGTGGCACTAGCGGTAGTAACCATTCCAGCCTGTGGAGAATTTCGCCTTTGGCTTGTGACTCACCTCTGTCGGGGAACTCGGAGAATTCGGCAGAAGATGTTTGCGACGCAGTGCAGACTACGACTCTCTACTACAGACGCAAGAAGAATAAACCAGTGGTCAAGGCGATGATAACAGTCATTTTTGAAGAAGAGGATGAGGGGGATGGAAGCTCGGAAGAGGATAAGGAAGAAAGAACTCCCCCATCCACGGACAATTCCTCCAAGAGTAAGGATAGCTCCTACAGTCCGGGAAATCAAAGTAAGATGGACGAGCATAGCACAGTTGGCTATTCTGCTGAGCAGAAGGAAGCTCTCCAAGAGATCAGAGGCCTCAAAGGGAAAGAACCCCTGGACTCTTTTGGGGATCCTTCATAGGTTCAAAAAGACAGCCATCCCTGCAAGTCTTCTTCTCCGCAAAGTATGACGAATAGAGCAGCGTCTGAGGATACGTTTGATTACACCTTGTATCTAAAGCTTCTGCCTGGCATTGAGAGCATTGAAGCTCTTCCGGTTGGTATGGAGGTTACGTGGGAGCGGGACCCTGTTCGTGCTGCTGAAGACCGCAAGAAACGTGCGCAGGAGTGAGAGGCTGAGGCGCAGAAGAAGCTGGGAATTTGATGACCGAAGTGTTCTGGGTAAGCCTATCCTCAGGCGTTCAGTGTGTCTTTCTTTTTGTCTCTTTTTGTGTAAGGTGGTATGCAGCAATTATCAATGCTGTTAGGTGTCCTGTTTGGTTTTTAAGGTCTCAGTCCTGCGGATCGGTTCAACTTCTAGTTTCATACTTTGTAATGTCGAGTTTGTCTATCAGTGTCGAGACATGATGAAGTACAAGCATTCTCTCCTGTTATGTTTTGTTATGCTAGCCTGCACATACAGTCCTTCCAGGTTGGTGAAGAAAGTTTTTGACCGAGAGCTGAACTCTCGCTCTCAGAGGTGTTCACCTCTTGTAAATAATCTTTTTGTTTTTTAATATATTTAGTTAGCCTTTGCAAGCAAAAAAAAAAAAAAAACATAAATTATAAATTTGGGAAGCCTAATGTTTCTATTGTTATGTGAAATTTTGTTATTGTATTTAAACTAATTTTTTATATGAATTTCTCTTCTTGTCAACTACTACATCAACTCATCTTATTGTATCTCTTATGTATTGCATAACACTCTTACATAGGAGTTCTCAACTATATTTCAATTGAAATCATTTAGAGACTTTATTTGTAATATATTATGACCTTTTATAATCTTTATAGTGGAACTCATGAACACCCAGAATCCCATGATGTCAAATTTTTGTCCATAAATAATTGGTAGAATATCAATTCCTTTTTCAAGGATACAAGCGCACAAAGGGATCCTTCCAAGAAGTCAAAGTCAAAGTCTCCATAATTCAACGATGGTCAAATCCCTCCAAAACTGGTCAAACTTTAGATTTCAGTCCCTATAACAAAATTTGGCCTCCTATAATAAACGTGCAATTTTTGGCCCTCTTACAACTCTGAAATTTTGCACGTGTCAGAGTTTTTAGGGAAAATTTCCTTCTCCTTTGACCTTTCCTTTTCTCTCCTTCACTTTGACTTATTTTCTTATCTTTTTCATTGATTTTCCTCATCCTTTCTCAAGATATCAAGCTTTCTTAATGTATATTCCAATTGAGGTCGACCTGCTCTTACATATACACATCTTAGGAGTCTAGATTTCCCCAGATTGGATTGAATTGGTCTTATAGGGACTAAAATTAATATTTTGAATGTACTTTCTTATCAAATTCCAAATGGGACTTGACTTCTATGCTTATGACAAATATTTTTTTGACTTGAAAAACCTTAGAAGCATGAAGACCATGATTTCCATATAAGACAAATCAACTTGAGCATGAAACCCATGCTTAAAATAATAATTATTTTTTCTTCCTTTTACAAAAATATATAGTCCTAAGTACAAAGGTAATTATGAATACTGAATCTAGTTACATTCTCCAACACTCCCATTCTCTCTCTCTATCTCTTCGAACATGAATACCTTGAAGGAGGAATGATATTATAAGATAGTCTTTTTGTTTTTTGGGACAAAGGTTTTCTAGTTAGGCAACAAAATTCTATGGTTTTGGTTTTGAATAGGTTCCCATTTGGAGTAACGAAGTATTTTTCATGGTTTGTGAGTTATCATTATGGGACGAATTTTGGAAAGAAGAAATGAGGATTTTTGTGGTCCTGTACTCTAAGGAAGAGTGAGGTTATGTCTAGGTGTATGCATCTCCTAAAGAAAGTCTACAAAAATCAGCTAGGGTTTTTCTGGCATGGGAAGGAAATTTGTAAAGCTAACAAAACTTGTGGATTTGCTCCTATTATGGCACAATAAATATTTCTATAAGGAAACAAATTTACTTGACTAGTTCTTGTCTTGGCAAGCGACGTCCTTGTCTATCCCTTGGGTGTTGTTTGTCATAGAACAAGCCTTGCTATTATCTCAGCTAATTGGACCCAAAGCGGATGGTCAGTTGGAGGTTTAAAAGGTAGTGGAGTAGTGATTCGACACTCGTTAGAGGCTTCCAAGGACTAAATACAACATGAATTAGAGTTTCCTGAAGCGAGACCTATTTGGGTTGAGCAAGGAGGGTTTCCAAGTTATGAATATTTGATTCTTGTCTCTAGATCCAAAGGAAACCAATGAGTCTTTCTTCCATTCAATCTATGAAGTCCTATAAAGACCACCAAAGACACTTTCAGTAATTCGTGACTACCTGCAATTCATATCCTCCAATAGAAGGACATAGTCTGGTAGAAGGAGGTAGATTATGGTGAAGCCAACTCTATAATTGGTTCAAAATTGACTTCATAGACAATGTAAATCACAAGAAGTGTAGGAAACATAAATCATTTAAGCTATGACTCCTGCTTGGAGTAAATGATATTGCAGAATTGGATTTAACTTTTGGTTCATTGTTCTCATTATTGAGGAATTGAAGTTGTTTAAATTGGATTTCATTTTGTGACTCTGGGTTTATATGATATTGGGTAGTGTGTTGCCAAATACTATTGTATTGTTGTTTATTATTCCATATACCCTTGTTCACTGTAATCATTGAACACAAAGTAGAAATTATGAATTAAAATTTAATCACTGAAATAGAAAAAGAAAGGTTAATTATCATAAATCCTAGGGTGAATTATCATAACATTGTACAGTAGTATCAGTGGTAGGGGTACACTATTGGATTTATTGTGTTAAATTCTTGTAAAAGAAGGAGAAATTTTGTTGAAAACTAGGGTGGAATTACCCTAGCACATTACATAGAGGTAAATAATTCAAATTAAAAATATGAAACCTCTAACATGGCAATCGGAAGGCCTGCAACATAAACTAGCTTAGATTGTTTTGTGCTAGTATTAATATAGATGGGGTTTATTTATATTATCTTAATGTAAATATATAGATATCATCTCGTTAAAATGAGGATTTTTGTTGGATTTATATTTGGTTATTTCTTTCTTGATGCGCCATAAGTTGGTAAATTCTTGATATCTATTTAGTTTTCCTTTTAACACTTATAAGTGATTTTATGCAGTGGCATTCATGTTTTTCAAACATATATACTAATATGAAGATCTTGTAATTTTTTCAGGATATGAGAAGATAGCCTCTTCTTTAGGAAACGTGATAACAATTACCACGTCCACCTCATTGGGAAACATTTGAAAGGAGAGGAAGTTGGGTGCATTGTTTAATCATTATGGCAGACAATTATCTTCTCTTTCAGTTTTTTCACCCATTTTTTTAATCTCTTAAGAAAAAAATGGACCATGAGATTACACATCGAAGAGAAAGTAGTTAATAAAATATCCTTGGAAAAGGAGTTGCACTTCAACTAGGATGGATTAGCGACAAAAAAACTACAAGTCAAAGACAAATTCTTGTTTAAAGGAAGGTCATCTACATGTAAAACATCATTGTGGATGATATTTCATTATCCACTTATATTTGATGATAATGCGTGGTTTTAGTTTTTCATGGAGAGTTGTTTTGGCATGTAATCCTGCCTTCAGTTGTTGTCTTATTGAAATCCTATTCTAATTGTCTTACAGGTAGGTGTGAAAAAACTTGTTGATCTTGTTGGAGTCACCCTTGGACTGAAGGAATTAAATGTTGTTTCAGAGAGCAAGTAGGGTTCTTTGAAAATAGTTAAGAATGGCGTAATAGTAGCTAAGGAGGTAATTTGTAGATGTGTGTTCTGGTTTTCTTTTTAATGTTGTATTAGTTTCCCCTGCCTAAATATCTAATATCTAGTAGAAAAAAATTGTAAACTGAAAGTTCAAAGATAATATATTTGTTACTGAACGGCCTATTTGGCATGTGGACTAGTCACATGAGAGTAATGAATAAATATTTTCTCAACAATTGAAAACAAAGAGTTATGGTTGATTCAAGCTCTATTGGAATGGGTAATCTAATGAAATTTATTTCAATGCCATGGTTTCCTATTTTTGACAGGTTGAGTTAGAGGACCCAATTGAAAATATTGGGGCGAAGTTGGTAATACAAGCTACAACAAAGACAAATGATTTAGTTGGGGATGGAACCACCATATATGTTGTGCTTTCATAGGGTTTAATAAGCGAAGGAATATAGGTAAGTTTTGGTCACTAGTATTGGTTTAAGATCTATTCATTTTTGTAGGGTTTTATGGTGTTTGTTTTTTTAGTTTTGGTTTGGGATTTAATGACTTTAAAATGGTATTTTAATGAAACATTTGTCAGTGGGTATTTGAAAATTTCGATAATTTTGTCAATTGTTATGATCTTGTTAGGAAGGATCAAATAGACAAAAGTTGTATCCTAAATTTTTGAATCAAAATTTGAAATGATTTTTCTTTTTGTTGGAACAGGTGCAGATCCCATTCAAATTACTAGGGACATTGACATGACATCAAAGGCCTCTTTTTTCAGAACTCAAAAGTTTGTCAAAGGATGTAAATCCTCATAAGTTGAGTAGGCTAGTTTCCTATTTTTCCGATGTTTTGGTGTTGCATCTAATTGAATGAATTAGTTGTCTAAGGTATTTTTGGTTGCAACATATTTTTCATTTTCCATACAGTGTTTGTCTTGAGGGATACATTTCGTTGTTTGGTTTTGTTAGATATTTAATAGTTGTAGTTTTTTAGTCTTATGGTTGAGGTGCACTTTTATTATGGAAATAGTTGATGCAACATTATCATTGAATCCTTATTCCAGGAACCATGTTGAGGAGTTTCTTGTGAAGAATTTGTATTTTTTGAAATTTTGTTATGTGTCAATGGTTAAACATTTTAACAATTTGTAATCGGTATTATTTTATAGGTTGAAGGTAATGAATTAGTAGATGTTGCTTTAGTGAATGCTGGGAATAACTATGAAATAGGAAAAATGATAGTAGAGGCTATGAGAAAAGTTGGAAGGAAAGGTGTTGTAACACTTGAAGAGGAAACAAAGTGCATAAAATAATATGTATGTTGTGGAGGGAATGCAATTTGATTGTGGTTATGTTTCTCCATACTTTGTGACAGACAGTCAAAATATGTTTATGGAATATGATAATTGCAAGGTGATTGATGTAAAATGAGTTTCTTCTTGTTTATTTGTTGTGATGTTATTCATTTGTTTTCCTTCTAATGTGAGAGAGAATAATTGAAAATCACACTCTTTTCTTAAATAAAATCCTCATTATTTCATCACGATACACACTTGGTATAAATGTAGGTGGAAAATTGATGTTTTGCAAGGTTCCAACGAGGTCGAAACCTTGTTATATAAAGGTTCCAAAAATTTTGTCTGGTTCTTAACCCTTACTCTCATGAAATTGTGAAATGATTTCCTAGTCACTTCCATCTTACCAGTATGCATATCATACACCCTCAAGATTTATTTTGGGTTGTGTTGGTTTATATGTAATTGTGTATTTTGTGCCTCAAGTTTTTTTTTTCTTGTTTATTAAATTGGGAGTGCAGATTTAATGATAAAAAAGAAAGATGAACATTTCTAAGCATAAGGTTTCTAAATATATATTTGTTTGTGTTTGATATTTTATTCTACTTATCAAATACTATAATTGAATCTTTATTTATTGTAAATTGCAACTTCTATTGGTTGGTAGGAAGATTACAAATGTAAGAGACATGATCACAAGATGAGAAGATGCCATATATTCCATTCATCAGAGTGTTGATGCCTCGAAAATCGCTGCAACAACATTGGGGGGATAACTACCCAGTCCGGACCTTAAAAGCAGCTCCTTTTCCGTTTGGTGTGGTGGCTCCGACTGTTCATCTAGGTCCAGTTACCTTCTCCCTATTGCTATTGGTTTATAATGTATCTTTAAATACCAATAGACAGGGACATCAGATCACTTCTTCTTGCTGATCAGGCAAGAGAATGACCCTTAAGTTGATTTGGGTTCAGCCAAGCCACAGCTAAAGTTTTGCCTCTTTGAGGAGAGGACTTAATAGAATGTATAACTTACTCTAAATGCAAGCTTATTCTATGATACAAGTAAAAGAAACTAATCTAAATCCTATCTTAATTAGGCTGATATAGATCTAACCCAACTAAGAGCAAGATAATTAAAATATTGGGATTTAAATATGTTTTGTTTTATAATGAATATCAAGTTAATGAAGTAATTCAATTAACTGATATTATGGTTACCAAAACACATTC